>JAECWI010000309.1:0-98242 GCA_018150345.1 Drosophila equinoxialis
GCAGTCTGGTATAGATCTCACGTTGATTTTGCTTTTGATCTTCTGGTAACTGATGATCAAATTATTCCAATTTCAACAGTTGGATTTAAATCAGAAGACGGCAGTGATGATATTAATCTACAAACTGACTACTACGTTCCTTACGGAAAAGATGCCTTGAACATTGATAGCTTGGTGCAAAAAGCAAAAGTAGCCGTTAAAAACCAAAACATTCACGGCCTAGTTCAAGTACTTTTATAAGGATCAGGACCAAATTAAGATTACTGGAGTAAGACCACTTCGAATTACTGAGACGGTTCTTTTAAATATGTCTACAGGAATTAATTGGATTGGTGTTTTGGTTAGAATGGCTACTGGACATCTAAATATTGAAAAGATTAAAAAAGAAGTCCCTAAGATTGATTCATCGACTCATTTTACGATTATGCAAGCTTCTTTTTCCATTCAAGCAACTTGGTGTTTATGATTATAAGAAAGACCGATCGCTCGAATCAGGGAGCAAAACTGTCAATTGGATATACTATTAACAGAAACAACAAAAAACTATTAAAGGAAGCAAGATTGATATGAACCCCTTAAGTTGGACAAGAAAATCAACTTAAGGGGTTTTTTATGACGAAATTTTAGTTACAAATTAAAAATGGGATTGTTAAGCAATATCTTAATGGTGATAGCTCAATCAAACTATGTCGAAAATATGGCATAAGATCGTGTAGCTTGGTTCTTAATTGGGTTGATAGATTTAAACAATATGGAGAAAAGGATTGACCGTTCGGTCAATCAAAAACACTAATAAGCGCTGATAAACAAAACATATTAAACTGGATGAAACTAAATTGTGCCAGTTATCCAGAAACAGCGCTACATTTTGATATCACTTCTCCATCATTAATTCTATCGATGGCAACGCTCGTTTGAACTTTTCGCCAATTTCTGGCTTAAATAAAACGACTAGGGGACACCCAATGAAACATAAAAAGAAGCTTCAGCCAGGATCGAAATGTCATGAAAGATTATGAAGAAATGAAACGTCTTAAAGACGAAAATATGATGTTGAAGATCCAAAATGAATATTTAAAAAAATTGAATGCCTTAGATCAAGACGAACAGCTCGACAAAAAGCACAAATTAATAACTAAGGCGGCAATTCATAGTCAGCTTAACGTTGATTTTAAGGGCTGTTCAGATGTCACGAAGTACCTATTACTATTCGACGAAGTCGAATCAAAATCAAAAACTTGAAAATCCGATTAAAAAGCTATCACGAAAATTAAACAATGTCACCCAAATTATGGTTATCGACGAGTAACGTTAGCTTTAAGAATTTAGGCCATCAAATTAATCATAAACGCGTATTACGCTTAATGAATGAACTAGGTCTATTATCAACGGCGTTTACCAAAAAAAAACGAAGATATAATTCTTATAAAGGTCATGTTGGTAAAACTTGTAAGAATAAATTAAACCGAAGGTTTTTAACGGACCGACCATATCAAAAGCTGGTAACTGATACCACGGAACTACGTTATGGATCGAAGTCAATGTCAGAACGTCTTTATTTGAATCCTGTTTTAGATTTATTTTCGGGTGAGGTACTTCATCAAATTGTCGGAACATCCAGATCTTAATTCAGTTCTTTCACCAGTTGACCAGGCTTTTAAAAGATTACCAAAATTAAACTATCGAACTACTATTCACACTGATCAAGGTTGTCATTATCAGCATCGAAAATTTATTAGTTTAGTTAAGAAAAAAACCACGTTATCAAGGTTGTCAAACAGGTATGTCTCGAAACCAGTTATGGAATCATTTTTTCACATTTTAAAGGCGGAAATTAACCAATCATACAAAAATAAGTCGGAACTTACCCAATAAGGCTAATCGATTAGAGAAAAAAATAATTAAGGGAAAATAGGCGGGTTATCTCAATTCAATATCGGAAACAAACCGCCTAGAAAAATTATATAATGTGTCTCCCTTTATGGGTTCACATCAGATGCTATTTTGCATCTTGCTTTTTATTATTTTCTCTTAGATGTTTTACAATTTCATCACTTGGAGTTACGTACATTGTACTCTGACCACGATAGGTAACAAACAGGTTTACCACCATTAGGTTTCTTGACAGCCTTTACCTTAACGTAATCACTGGCACATTTGCTGATTCTTGACCTTTTAGAAAAGTAGGCGCAAGTTCAGCAGCCTGTAAAACAGTTTGCTCACTAGGATCGAAAGAACGAATGATAACATGAGATCCATGAATGTTTTGAACATGAAGCCAGGTATCACGCTTGTCAGCTGATTTTTAAGGTTAATTGATCATTTTGAAGGTTATTCTTACCAACGGGGATTTACATCGCCATCATCAGAAATAAACTTTTCGGGTTTACTAACTTTAACTTTACGACGTTTTCCGGCATTTTTCTTTGTTTTTTAATGTATCCGCCGTCTTTTAATTCGGTCTTGATATCACTTAAATCTTGAGGATTGGCAATCTCAATCTGAGATTCAATAATTATCAAAATAGTCGATTAAATCGTTGATTGACACTCTTGAATCTGTTTTATTACGTAATCCCTTAGCATTTCTTTTTTTATCATATTTTTTAAAATATTTTTGTGCATTCTCTGAGGGTGAAAGAGCAGGATTAAGGGATACTACAATATCTTTATTATCGTCATAAAAATTGGGTAATTTGATACTATTAGAACCAACTTTGACTTGATTCAAATAGGTCATTAAAATTTCACCTTTGATACGGAGGTCATCAGCATGTTCTGACTCTTCTAAAGTTTTTTGTAGTTTTTTGAGCTTTTTGTGGTTCTTTTTTAATTCATTTTTCGTAATTCGGATTAGTTGGGACCCTTGCTCTCGAACACGTTCGCGTTGAACCTTTGTTTGATAATATTCATCAAGCATTGAACTCAAATTATCGAATCCTTGCTGTGGCTCGATCCCGATGTAAGGGAAAGCGGAAAACTGTAATTTCCCCTTAGAATCATCACCAATAACTGGTTTAGGACTATCAAAATGATCAAAGAATTCCCAGTATTTTTGCTTGATGGATGATCCTGAGACATGAAGTGCACTAGCAAGTGCATAAGCAAGTATCAGTTCCAAGTCCTTGAAGATACTTGCGAAGTTTACTAGCAAACACGTCAACGTTTGGAAATTCACGGTTGATTCGTTCGATTCGAGTTATTTCATTATCTTGGACTTGAAAGGGATCCACCAAATTTTCTTGCTTGGGGGGTTGGATATACTTGGAACCTGGCAGAATGGTACGATAGCGATTCTGAGAAGAAGAAATTCTTTTCACCGAGTCAATGATAGTTGAATCCTTAGCCTGGACTAAAATAATGTTACTATGACGAGCCATAATTTCAATTACTAGCACTAGTTCTTCTATATCTCCAAGTTCATTTCTGGTATTGAAATGAAGATGAATAATTCGATCATTATTAACCTGATGAACTTTACTAATAAAGCTTCCACTAAGATGTTTTCCTTAATGTCATGGCAAAATTCGTTGGAACTTTGGGATTAGTAAAGGGGACGTTTGTAATTTGAGCCCGTGCGTAAGACGGGTTTGCTGAGAGTAATAATTGATAATTATTATGATTAGAACGAATGGTTAGTATGATTTCGTTGGGATATGGTTCGTTTATTTTAGAAACTCGTCCATTTAACAAGTCGTTTTTTAACTCTTGAGTCATTGCATGTGTAAATGATCCGTCAAATGACATATATAACACTCCTTTTTACTTCATTGTCCAGTATAACTTATATCTTCTCGTACATCACACGAATATTAAATCGCTAATCTTGTATTAGGCAATTAATGGTATAATATTTTACGGAGGAATATCAATGAAAAATAGTTTAACTGCTCTTAGAGTTGTAGGAAAAATCCATCAACAACAGCTTCAAGCACTTACTAAAAATCAAATCTTACTATTTCAGAGTGGCAATTATTGATCGCTATTACTGACGGTTACACTACGCAAGAATCCCTTTCACAGTCAATGGAATTGGATACATCAACTTTATCGCGACAATTAAAACGACTCGTTGAAAAGAAATGATCCGTAAAAAGCTGTGGGCAGGACAAGCGTCAGTTGATCTACAGTATTACTGATAAGGGTAAAAATGCCTGCAATCAGATTAACTCTGATTATGCAGATCTTTCCACACGAATTTTTAATCAGTGGACAGATGAAGAAAAAGAATCTTCTAAAAATTTTGCTCAACCGATTAGAAACAAGTATGAAAAAAATCCGTAAATAAGATAGGTGAAAAAAATGAAGACAGCGATTGTCACTGATAGTACATCATATTTATCTAAAGAAGATCTCAAAAAATATAATGTTCATATTATTCCAATCTCCGTAATCTTAGACGGTAAGGACTACCGTGAGGGAATCGATATTACAAATGATGAGTTTTATAAAAAGCTTCAAGAATCGACCAAGTTACCAACAACTTCACAGCCACCAATTGGTGCTTTAGTGAAGGAATATAATAAACTAGCTGACGAAGGTTATGATGCAGTTATTAGTATTCATCTTGCATCAACCATATCGGGAATGTATCAGGCGGTTTTGCAATGTGTCAAAAATGATGGATAACATTCAAATTTATCCATTTAATTCCTGGAATTACCGTTGATCCGATGGCTGCTTTAGTTAAGTACGCTGCTAAATTGGCTCAAGAGGGCGTTAATCCGAGCGAAATTATCGATAAATTAAAAGAGATTACGTTCTACAATCGACGAACTCATTGTGGTAGACGATTTAGATAATTTAGTAAAAGGCGGACGCTTATCGAATGCTAGTGCTTTTGTTGGTGGGTTATTAAACATTAAACCGATTTTAACTTTTGATAATCAAACGGATGAAATTGTAGCATTTGATAAAGTACGATCAAAGAAAAAAGCACTTAAAAGAGTAGAAGATTTATTTTCGCAAGCAGTTGAAAAGTCGGACTATCCAATTGAAGTAGCAGTGATTGATGCCAATAATCCAAAGGAAGCTGACATTTGGCAAAAAACTATCCAGGATAAATATCCGAACATGAAAGTGAGTCGTGGATACTTTGGCCCAGCGATTGGAACACATCTGGGTAGTGGGGCACTTGCTTTGGGTTGGATTAGAGACATGAGCAAATAAAAATAAAAGGTGTATAATTAATAATGTTCTAAAAATTTAGGAGTAGGATCTAGCGCGTTAAGTGTCGGCGGAACGGAATGTGAACGCTGAACGAAAAACTAATCGTTTGCGGTGCTAGATCCGCATTCGCCACTATATTGCCATTTTTGGTGGCAGCTCCACTTAGGAGATGTCAATTATGAAGGAATTAGAACATTGGGGATTACGTCCTCTTAGTATCAAGGGATTAACTTATATTGCCATTTTAATGGCAATTGAGATTGTCCTGAATAAATTCCAGTTCCAGACGAGTTATCTGGAAATTGGATTTGGTTTTATTGCAGTTGCATTTATTGCATGGTGGTTTGGACCGTTCTGGTCGACAATCGTAGCTATTCTAGTTGATGTACTAACATCCATTATTAATGGATATGGGTTCTTCATTGGATTTACATTTTCTGGAATCATTGCAGCATTAATTTTTAGTTTTGCTTTCTATAATCAAGGAAAAGTTAGTTGGCTAAGAGTGATTGTTGCAGTCGTATTAATTACTTTAATAGTAAACATAGGACTAAATACGTTGTGGATTTCTGTGATGGCTCATACGTCATTTTTCTATTATTTACCACTTAGATTGGTAAAAAATATAATTATGATTCCGATTCAAATTATTATTCTTTATATATTAATGAATAATAAGACCATCCAGCATTTTAAACCCAACGTTTTTAAATAAACGATTGAAAACACCAGAAATGGTGTTTTTTTAATACATATGTATGAGGGAAGGACAATATTAATATTTTATTTGTCTACTTTACATAATATATATTATACGAAGTAGACTAATATTAAAAAAGACCAATTTATACTTATTTTAGATTATCATCATTTGTATAACTTTGAATTAGTTTTGCAACTTCATCATTTGAATTCAAAACAATTTGATCTGGCTGTAGATTCATCCGATTAAGTTTATTGCTACCATCGTCAACCCAATTACTTTTAAAAGCATTCACGAGTAATTCTTGATCGTTACTATCGTTTCCAAACGCAATATAGTTGCTATCAGTTATAGTTCTTAATGTGCTGAATTTATTGATATTTTGTGCTGTCAGATCAATATTATTTTCGTCAGTATGTTTGATAACTGATAATGACGTATTTTGTTTAATAAATGCTGATATTTTATCAATTAAATCGTTATTTACGTCTAATAAGATGATTTTAACGGCTTTTTTGATTGATGAGATAGCTACATTTTCAGCTAATTGATCTGGATCCAATTGCTTAAATATTGGATTTAAAGCGCTTACTTTGGCACTATAATCCCAATTGCTATCAATTATGTAATTTAAATCGTATTTTTTAATGATATTTTTAGTCAATTGTATATCACAATTACTAATGGGTTTAATTGAATAAATATGACCATTTTTCGATACGAGCGCCCCGTTTGCACCTATTAATATATGGTTTTTAAACGTTGGTACGATTGGTATTAGATCTCTGATTGGCCTGGCTGAAGCAAAGATAATTTCATTATGTTTTGCTAATTGCTTAATTGCATTTACAATTTCTGAATCTATTTCAACACCATTAAAGCTCAGTGTTCCGTCAACATCAAATACATATAGCATGTTTATAATTACCTCTTAATTTCGTAATATTACCTATTTAAATATTACGCTCAAAAATGGTAATTCATAAAATTAAAATAAAAAAGCTTTCGAAATGATCGAAAGTTTTTTTTGCAAATCTCTTAAAACTTAATTATTAGTTCAAATCACCATCAGCAATCTTCCCAAGCAACGGTCTAGATGGAATAAAGAAAGTTTGACCAGTTAAAAGCGTTGAAAAAGTTAATAGAAAATCATTTTGATCAACCATTTGCTGCAACATGCCTTGAATAACATGCCAATAGCGCGAATATGCAATGAAATAAGTTCCTGTATCATTATTAGCTGGATCAGAATACGGAACATTCATTCTAACAATTTTTTGTTCGACCCCGTTAACCGATGTATTGGAAGTTACATTGTGCGCATTTTTAAACTTTTCTTCATCGGGTAATTCAAGATCAGAAAACTTTCTCTCCCAATCGCTTTATCTTGCGTAGTGGTATTTAATTTATTCCAGTAATCCATGTCATGGTGCCATTTTTGAGCAAACGCGTATGATCCGTTGATAAATTCAGGATCCTCATCACCAATCAATGCATATGGAGCAATGTCTTCAACTTGTGGTACTTCGGTTCCATCAATAAATCCAATGATAGCACGACCTTCAAGGTATCGGAATCCATGCGTCTCATTAACTACCTTCGTAAAATCTCTTAGAAAAAGCATGAACTGAGTCGTCACTTCACCTTCAACTGCTTCGGTATTAGCACGAATATGAAGAAAAAATATCTCCCCTCAGAAGATGGCATCGAATACTTTGGACCCTTAACTCCCCTCAAAATCAATAAGTTCCTTGGGCTTATTAGCTTTAGGAAATAAGTAAACCCAGGCCTTGCTACTAAGCAAATCCAATTGCAACCCTTAAATTAGCTTCCAGGTTCTCTAATTCGCATTGATCGAATAATTGATTGGGGAACGATCACCAAAGTCTTGAATTCCCTCTTGAGCTGCTTTTTGATCCTTACGAGTTAATTCTAGCGTTGCAAATTCAACGTTTTCACCCGTATCTTTCCAAACATCTTGTGATTTGTCTGGACTTATTTTTTTCTCAGCCATTATAAATACCTCCTAAGTTAAATTCAGTATTAGTAAAGGATTAACTGTTTTATATAGCCAATCTCATACTACTTAATTATACAATATGTTAACCACTACATTAAAAAGAATGCCAACATGGACATTCTTTTTATTTGTTTACTTTTTTCAATGATCATTAATGAACTTTTTTCCGTCCACCACTTTCTTCAATTGCATAACGAAGTGGATTCTTCTTCTTATAGAAATCTTGATGATAATCCTCAGCCGGATAAAATGGCTGTGCATCTTCAATCTTGGTAACGATTGGTTCATCAAATTCTCCGCTATTTTCTAATTCTTTTTCTTTGATTCTTCAGCAATCTTACGTTGTTCAGGACTATTTACATAGATAACTGGACGATAAGAATCACCACGATCTTGAAATTGTCCCATTGCATCGGTCGGATCGGTTTTGATGCCAGTAAATTTCAACTAGTTTCTTATATGAACTGATACTTGGATCAAATGTAATTTTAACTGCTTCAGTGTGGCCAGTTGTGCCAGAAGCAACTTGTTCGTAGGTTGGATTAGGTACATGACCTCCGGTATATCCTGTACAACGGAAATAATTCCGGAGGCATCTGATCAAATGGTTGAACCATACACCAGAAACACCACCAGCAAAAATTGCAGTTTCTTCTTTATCATTCATTAATAAACACCTCTAATTTGGTTATTTGTATTATTCAACAAACTTTTTGTACTTACCATAACCCTCTTCATCCATCTTATCATAAGGGATGAATTTCAAGGCAGCAGAATTAATGCAGTATCTTAATCCTTTATCCTGAGGACCATCTGGGAAGTCTGACCTAAATGGGACTTAGAATCTGAACCACGAACTTCTTGTCTCGATCATACCGAATGAAGTATCGGTATCACTCTTTAGCTCATCTTCATTAATTGGTTTAGTAAATGATGGCCAACCACATCCAGCATCATACTTATCAGCTGAACTAAATAATGGTTTACCATTCACAACATCAACGTAGATTCCCTTCTTGTAGAAATCATCGTATTTTCTGTAAAAGCAGGTTCAGTTCCTGCATTTTGAGTCACATTATATTGTTCAGGTGTTAAACGATTTTTTAAATCTTCTTTGTTGTTTTCAGCCATAATATAAACCCCCTATTTACGTTTATATATAACTTATATCTTATCCAATTAAATAGCAAACAATTTGTTTTTAACTAAAAACCCCGCGTTAATTAAGCGGGGTTTTCTAATTATTATTTTTCTAATGCATCAGTTAATGGTGGAACCACTTGCTTCTTACGTGAAACTACTCCAGGTAGATTCATGATGTCATCAGCATTAAATTTATTATCAAATGCCTTTTCAACAACACTCTTTGGTTCACCAACAACAATTAATTCCGAATTACCGTCTAAGATATTAGTTACTAAGACTAAGAATAAATCGTATCCTTTATCTTTTAGCTTCAGCTTCCATGGCTTTCTTAACATCATCAGCTCGTTTAGTAATGTCATCTAAATCAACCACATTAATTTGATCAATTCCGAACGCTCTTACCACCCATGGTAAATGACTTAGCATCACCGTCAATTAATTGTTGGTCGGTCTTTGAATCAACATCTGTACCAGCTTTAAGCATTTTGACACCGTAATCTTCATAGTCATCGATTCCAGCAATATCAGCCAAAGCTTTCAGAGCATCACGATCAAAATCAGTGGTAGTTGGAGATTTTAATAGCAAAGTATCAGAAATAATGGCGGATAACATTAAGCCAGCCAACTTCTTAGGAATCTTAATTCCTTCTTCGAAACATTTGAGTTAAAATCGTGCTACAACAACCATAAGGAGCAGCTCGGTAGTATAAAGGAGCCGCCGTATTAAAACCATTAATTCGATGGTGATCAACGACGTCGGTAACGGTCAATTGATCAATGTCACTGACACTTTGTTGTGGTTCATTGTGATCAACTAACATGACCTTATCAACTTCAGGTTTTGCTCTGCTAATTACTCGTGGTGCCTTAGTATCAAAATAGTCTAAAACATACTTAGTTTCAGCATTGGGTTCACCCTAAAGCAACTGCTTCAACGTCATAACCATCCTGCTTCTTTAAGTACATGCAAGTGCCATTGCAGCAACAATTGCATCTGTATCGGGCACTTTGTGTCCAAAACTACCCTTTTCCTTTACTCATGATTCTCTCTCTCCTCTTTTCCATATTTCCAAGAGTCTCTGACGATCTCTAACTTCAATATTAATACTATTTAAGTATACATCTTTAGCCTGAGCATATTCCCCAATAAAGCCATTAAATTCGTCAAATAATTTTATTCAACCGTGGGATACCATCCCAGTATCACGATAAACGGCGACGGCCTGAAGGGAAAAGTCAGGAATGATTTCAGTATAGTAAGTATTTTTTTTTCAGCCATCTTACTTCGATCCCGGGTCATCATAAACGTTTTTGGCAAAATAGTGTTTAATCCAGATGATAATGCAAATTCCATAATTTGCACTGGCCTCGTAAAACAAGCTACCATCTTAGGCATTTCATAACGTTTAGCACTATAAATATTCTTTAAAAACTGATTAAAATAGTATCCATTAGGGTACCCAACCATTGGTCCCTCAACCTTTTTTAAGATTGATTTTGCTACCTACCTTACTCTTATCATGGTGAACATAACTACAGGGTATCGTGAAGAATTGGCTTAATTGCCATACCCTTCCAATTATGTAATTTTTCGTTTGGTAAATACATAATTGCTAAATCAATTTTTCCACTTTCAAGGTCAGAAATCAATGTTTGCTGGGTTAACATATACATTTCAATTCTTAAGTCTGGATTCTTTTCATAGGAAATATAAAGCAAAGTTTTCAAAGATTTCATCTTCAATTGCCGAAAGAATTCCAACTTTAATGGTTCCCCCGAATGGAGCTTGAATAGGATTCAATTTCATCAGTAGGCTTGTCCAGAATTCCATAAACTTCTTCAGTTGCATTTTTTTAAAGTGTATCCAGCATCTGTTAAGTGAATTTGTTTTCCAACTGAATAAAATAGATTGGCATGTAGTTTATTTTCCAATTTTTTAATTTGTTGAGATAGTACCGGCTGTGTAATTCCTAAAACACCAGCAGCTTTTGTATAATTTAGCGATTCGGATAATTGTAAGAAATATACTAAAGCTTTTGATGAAAATAATGATTCTCTTTTAGATTCTCTCAAAATTAATACCTCACTAACATTTATTATTATATTGTGTATATTATCACGGAATTACTATATTTACTATAGTAAACTATCAATTTGAGACTGTTTCAAAGCATCATGAGTAATCATAATTGGTGTTCCAATCATCTTAGTATCCATCACGGGTGAACCATTAGATAAACGACCGGAAATTCCGTGATCACCGAGGATTACATCATGTGAAGTCATGTGATCAGTATAAACTTTGAGAGTTTCATCATTAGATTCAATCTTAATAAAATCGGCTAATAGATTACTTTTGGTCTTAAATTCTTTAAGGACTTTAATTCCCTTACGAGCCCTGCTCGTTACTGGAATATCAGACACTTTCATCTTTTTAAAATTACCATTTTGAAAGATAAGTGCTATCTCAGAATTGTCATCTACAAACTGCATATTAATCACGTGGTCGTCATCATCAAGACTTGATAGCTTTAACTCCAGTGGTTCGTGGTCCACTTAGAAACTTCTTGCAAATCATATCTAAGTGCTAATCCCTTTTCCGTCATTAGTAGAACACTTCCAGGATCTTCAGTTCGATTATATGAAACGTCTACTACTCTTGACAAAGGACCCTTTAATTTCTCATAGACCGCGGCTCGACTTTTGTAAGTTCTACTAGGAAGTAATTTACTAAACTCAGTTCGCTTAATGTGACCTCCACTGGTAGTAATGACGAATTCTCCATCTTGTTTTAGATCGGGGAAGGCATAAACGGAAATAATTTTCTCATTTGAATCTAAGCCATTCATTCTAGAAATATGTTCTCCAGTATCCTTCCACTTAGTATCTTCAACCTCATAAACTCGACGATAAATCATGTTCCCCTTGTCAGTGAACATAAACAGCGAATCACGCGTGTTTAATTCATTTAGGTAAACGGCATGGTCATCCTCTTTTAAGCCGTTATCGGTGATCTCAGACGCATTAAACGAGCGAAGACTACTTCGTTTCAGATACCCATCATTACTGACTAGTACCATCACGTTTTCATCTGGAAGAGTCACCTCTTCACTGACTTCCAAATTTTGAATTTTATCCTCGATCTTAGTCCGGCGCTTATTACGATAACGCCTTGCAATATCACGTAATTCCTTCTTAAGAACAGAATCTAACTCATCAGGATTAGCTAAAAAACTGCTTCATATTCGGCAATTCTAGCTGCTAAATCTGCATTTTCCTTCTTTAATTCGGTCACATCAGTATTAGTTAAACGATAAAGTTGTAAAGCTACAATTGCGTCTGCTTGTTTTTCAGAAAAGTCATATTCAGCAACTAAATTGTCACGTGCATTCTTCTTGTCGTTACTAGCACGAATGGTCTTGATGACTTGATCAAGAATTGATAATGCCTTAATTAAACCCAAAACAATATGTTGTCTAGCATTAGCTTTATCTAGGTTAAATTTAGTTCGTTTGGCAATTACATCACGTTGATAGTCCAAATATGCAACCAGAATTTCTTTTTTAGAAAGGCGTTTAGGAGCCATATTGCTAATAGCAACTACATTAAAATTGTATGAAACTTGAAGGTCAGTATTTTTAAATAAATAATTTAAAACACTAGTACTATCTACGTCTCGTTTTAATTCAATTGCAATGGTCAATCCTTCACGATCGGACTCATCACGTACTTCCGCAATTCCATCTACTTTTTGTTAATTCGTACTTCATCAATTTGTTTAACTAATTGAGCTTTATTTACTTCATAAGGGATTTCAGTTACTTTAATCATTTTGCTTATTTCCACGCAATGATTCAATCGAGGTTTTTGGACCGAATCATGATACGTCCCTTACCGGTTTCGTAAGCTTGTTTAATTCCATCTAATCCCTGAATAATTCCACCAGTTGGAAAATCAGGGCCTTTTACATACTTCATCAGGTTCTTTAAAGTGGCATCGGGATGCTTTTGCAAGTAGATTAATGCATCAATCCACTTTACCAAGATTGTGTGGTGGAATTTCGGTAGCATATCCAGCAGAAATCCCAGTTGCCCCATTTACCAATAAATTAGGAAATCGTGATGGAAGTACAACAGGCTCATATTCTGTATCATCAAAATTTAGAATCCAATCAACGGTATCTTTATCGATATCACGAAGCATTTCATCTGAAATCTTACTTAGATTGCCTCAGTATAACGCATTGCTGCAGGTGGATCTCCATCCATAGAACCATTGTTTCCGTGCATTTCAATTAATGGTTCCCTTAATTTCCAATCCTGACTCATTCGAACCATAGCTTCATAAATTGAACTATCACCATGGGGATGAAAATTACCCATTACGTTACCAACTGATTTTGCTGCTTTTCTGAAACCTTTAGATGAAGTATTCCCATCTTTATTCATAGCGTACAAAATTCTTCTTTGCACGGGTTTTAATCCGTCGCGAACATCTGGTAAGGCTCGTTCCTGAATAATTGATTTGGAATAACGGCTAAATCGTTCGTCCATAACTTCCGAAAGAGTCAAATCTTTAATTTTTTGATCTATGTGCCATTTCATCACCTCCAAACTAATTTTTTTCCGTATTATCCAAAATACTTCCGTCTTCTTCAAGGTTAAATTGGACATTGCTTTCAATCCATTTTCGACGTGGCTCAACCTTGTTACCCATTAGCGTAGAAACCTGTCGTTCTGCATCAGCCGCATCATCAATTCTTACTCTAATCAGGGTTCGTTTGGCAGGATCCATTGTTGTTTCCCATAACTGGTCAGCATTCATTTCACCAAGACCCTTAAAACGTTGTAACGAATATCCCGATCTAAAATCTTTAATATCTTGATCTCGCTCTTCGTTAGTCCAAGCATATTCTACTTTCGCTCTTTTGCCCTTTCCATGTTGCAATTTATAAAGTGGTGGTAAGGCAATGTATACTTTACCAGCTTCAATCATAGGACGCATGTACTTATAAAAAAAGTTAGTAGCAAGATTTGGATATGAGCACCGTCATCATCAGCATCAGTCATGATAATAATCTTGTCATAATTGGATTCGTCAATCTTAAAGTCCACTCCTACACCAGCGCCAACCGTGTAAATGATCGTACTAATCTCTTCATTTTTCATAATATCAGGGAAGCTTAGCACGTTCTGTGTTTAAAACTTTTCCTCGCAACGGTAGGATGGCTTGATGCTTACGGTCTCGGCCTTGTTTAGCTGACCCACCGGCGGAGTCACCCTCAACCAAAAATAGTTCGTTTTCACTTGTATCCTTAGATTGAGCTGGGGGTTAACTTTCCAGAAAGTAAACGTTCTCTTTTCTTTCTTTTTTTACCATGACGACTTTCTTCTCGTGCCTTTTAGCGGCTTCACGTGCAGTTCGAGCATTGGTAGCTTTCTTAATTAATGTATTAGCAAAATCACTATTTTCCATTAAATAATACAATAACTGTTCGGAAACCACGTTATCTACGACAGATCGAGCTACTGGTGTTCCCAATTTTTCCTTGGTTTGTCCTTCAAATTGAAGTAATTCTTCTGGAACTTTTAGTGCTACTATCGCAGTTAAACCTTCTCGAACATCATTACCTTCAAGATTTTTATCTTTATCTTTTAATAAGCCCACTTTTCTTGCATATTCATTAAAGGACTTGGTCCAAGCACTTCTAAAGCCAGCTTCATGACTCCCACCGTCTTTTGTGCGAACGTTATTAACAAATGAAAGCATATTTTCCGTGTAACCATCGTTGTATTGAGCAGCTACTTCAACTTCAATGCCGTCTTTTTACCATCAAAATACATAACTTTTCCAAGAGTGCTTTTACCCTCGTTTAAATAATCAACAAACTCTTTGATTCCATCTTTAAATTGAAATTCATCTTCGCGAATTTTTCCTGGTCGTTCATCTTTAGAGTAATTTTAACGCCCTTCAGCAAAAAGGCAGACTCACGAAGCCGTTCTGCCAAAATGTCGTAATTGTAAGTTGTAGTAGTGAAAATGTCTGGATCAGGTTTAAATGTGACAGTCGTTCCGGTGTGTTTACTTGTTTTACCAAGTTTTTTTTAAGGTTCCAACTGGTTTCCCACCATCAGCAAAATCTTCCTGATAAAGCTGACCATTACGCACAATTTGAACGGTTAAATGAGTTGAAAGTGCATTAACAACACTTGAACCAACCCCATGAAGACCACCAGAGGTCTTGTATCCTCCTTGTCCAAACTTTCCACCAGCATGAAGAACCGTTAAAATTACTTCTGGAGTTGGTTTCCCAGAAGAATGCATTCCCGTTGGCATTCCACGTCCGTGGTCAACAACGGTAATGCTATCATCTTCATGAATGGTGACGTTAATTTCATCACCATATCCAGCGAGTGCTTCATCAACTGCATTATCTACGATTTCGTATACTAAATGGTGTAGTCCTTTCGAGTCAGTCGAACCTATGTACATACCAGGTCGTTTTCTAACTGCTTCTAAACCATGTAAGACTTGAATTGAAGAGGCATCATATTCTTGTTTTTTTGCCTGTGTCATTAGGGAAAGACTCCTTCTTTTAATCATCGTTTTTAATAATAACCTATTTAAACTTGATTGGAAAGACGTTTCAAAGTCCACCACAATCTTTCAAACTAAATTTTAAAATGATCTTTTTTAATGCTAAAATAAAACTTTGTGAGCATATATTAATAAATATGGAGGAAGATATGGTTAAATTTATTATTCTCCTGATCTTGGCCTATTTACTTGGCTCAATTCCAAACGGAATTTGGATCGGTAAAATATTTTTCATATCGATATTAGACGACATGGTTCCAAAAACATTGGGGCCACTAACACTTATCGAGTACTGGGATGGTTTGCTGGAACAATCGTGATGGTTCTAGACATTGCTAAGGGTGCCATTGCTACATGGCTGCCAATGCAATTTGGCATCCATTCTTGGTATCCATTAATTTTCGGCCTAGCAGCAATTTTAGGTCATACTTACTCTATCTTTGATCATTTTCGTGGTGGAAAAGCAGTTGCTACCAGTGCCGGAATGTTATGGGCGTATAATTTCGTGTTTTTCTGTATTGCAGCAGGTACCTGGGTTACTTGTATCTTTGTTACTAGTATGGTAAGCCTTGCTAGTATGCTTGGATTTACTATTATCGTAATTGCATCGTTTTTCGAACACGATCCTGCCCTTACGATTTTAGCAATCTGTCTGACCATCTTCACTTTCTATCGACATCGTAATAATATTATTAAAATTATTCATGGAAACGAAAATCTGGTACCCTTTGGACTTTACTATTGGTATCTGAAGTACATCAAAAAACAATTCATCCTAAACAACAGCATAAATAAGGGGACACTCTCTGAGCGTCCCTTATTTTTTCTTTTGATTAGAAGAAGGTAATATCAAAATTAGCATTTAAACTTTCATTAGGATCAAGTTTACTAATATCAGCTTTGTCCTTTAAAAATCCGGTACTTTCTTCTTCATCAGCAATTCCCCACCATGGTTCTAAACATACGAATGGGGCCTCTTTAGGATAAGTTGACCAAATGCCAATGTATTTGCAATCGTAAGCAGTAAGAGCCACCCCATGATCTGTGACATCAGATTGAAGCATAACAGTTGTCTGTTCATTATCGGAGACATCTAGTACTTTGGCATCATGTTTAAACAAATCGCGTTTTAATTGAAGTGGATTATCTAAAGTCTTTTCAACGGGATGTTTGATGTTACTGTATCCATTTTGATCAATTCTTACGATTTTGTAATCATGTTTAGGAGCCACTGAAACCGAATAATCATCAAACGTTTCACGCTTAGGAAAGAGTGGAACGTTAAACCCTGGATGGGCTCCCAATGAAAAGTACATTGGATCAGGATTAATATTTTCTACCACCATTTCAACTGCAATTGTATGTTCATCTAACTCATAATGAATGGATAAGTTAAAGTTAAAGGGATAAATTTTCTAGTTGCCGCATTGGAATGCAACATGAAATTAACCTCAGTTTTATTATGAGATTCGATTTCAAACTCACTATCTCTAGCAAATCCATGTTGATACATATGATAACTATTCCCATCATAAATGTAATCATCATCTTGAAGTCGCCCAACAATTGGAAACAATATTGGTGCATGGCGCTTCCAGTATTCTTTTATTAGCACCCCAAATGTATTCAGTTCCTTTTTGATCCTTAACAGATACAATTTCTGCACCCTTTTGGTTAATTTTAACCGTCAAGTAATCATTTTTTAACGTAACTGGCAATCTAATCCCTCACTTTCCTTATACCTAGTACTTCGTACTTCACAAATTTCAAACCTACAAAATATAACGGGCTACATTTTCATCAGCAGCTAAATTACCGACTTTATCTTCTACGTACTTCTGATTAATGGTAATGTCACCCATATGCATGTCAGGACCTTCATACAAAATATCTTCGAGTAATTTTTCTAGAATGGTATGAAGTCTTCTAGCACCTATATTATCAGTATCATGGTTAACAGAGTAGGCAATATCAGCAATTTTTTTCAATTGCTTCTTTAGTAAAGGTAACTTTAATGTTATCAGTACCGATTAAAGCTACATATTGCTTAATCAATGCATCACTAGGTTCAGTTAAAATTTTAACAAAAATCATCTTTACTTAAGTCATTTAATTCAACTCGAATTGGAAAACGACCTTGAAGTTCGGGAATTAGGTCAGATGGCTTACTATCAGCGAAAGCACCAGAGCCAATGAACAAGATATGATTAGTATTGATGACACCATATTTTGTATTTACATTAACTCCCTCGACAATTGGTAAAATATCCCGTTGAACACCTTCTCTGGAAACTTCACCACGTGTTTGCTTATTTCCACCAGTAAGTTTATCAATTTCATCAATAAATATAATTCCGGTATTTTCCGCACGTTTAATTGCAGCTCCATTAACCTTAGCGTCATCAATTAAAGTCTCAGATTCTTGATTAATCAAAGCTTCACGCGCTTCCTTTAACGGTAAAACTCGCTCAACTTGCTTCTTTGGTAACATGTTTTCCAATCCTTGCAAGTTAATTCCCATTTGTTCCATTTTACTGTTATCAGCGTTTAATGCGGCTGAGGGATCATCAATTGAGATTTTAACTTCTCGATCTTCTAGCTCACCATTTTCAATTTGAGCCAAAATTCGACCAGAATCATCTTTAATCTTATCTTTTTCGTTTTGATCCATGAAGGGATCCTTTTCGTTCAGCCATGATAAATCCATCGGTTTCCCTTTTTTGAAGGCCTTATTGAGCTCCTTGACGGTGTCTTGGAGTTTTTTATCGTTATTGGACTTTTCTTGAGCATCATCAACATGATTTTCTTCACGTGAAATAATTTCAGCTAAATCTTGGTTGGCCTTCTTTTCTGCCTCACGTCGAACATTTCTGAATTGGATCTTCTTTTCCATTTGAACTGAATTTTCAACTAAATCTCGAACCATTGAATTAACATCACCACCAACGTATCCAACCCTCAGTAAAATTTAGTTGCTTCTACCTTAACAAAAGGTGCATCCACAATTTTAGCAAGTCTTCGTGCAATTTCTGTTTTACCAACTCCAGTTGGACCAATCATTAGAAGATTTTTAGGAGTAATATCTTCCTGCATCTGCGGATCTAATTGGAGCCGACGGTAGCGATTACGTAAGGCAATTGAAACTGACTTTTGGCTTCATCTTGTCCTACAATGTAATTATCTAATTGTGAAACAATTTCTTTGGGTGTCATTTGTTCTTCTTGTGTCATTAATCATACCTCATTTTATAATTCTTCAGAAATTACGTTGTGATTAGTAAAAATATCGATATCTGCAGCAATGTTAATAGCAGCTTTTGCAATGTCTTCAGCCGACATTTCCGGTGCATGATGCTTCATAGCTGTTGCTGCCGCTAACGCAAAATTACCACCAGATCCAATGGCTAGAATATCATCATCGGGTTCAATTACTTCACCAGAGCCAGATACTAACAATAAATTATCGTGATCGGCTACGATTAGCATTGCTTCAAGCTTTTGTAATTGTTGATCACCACGCCACTGTTGGGCTAATTTAACTGAAGCCCGCTTTAGGTTGCCACTATATTCTTTTTTAATTTTTGCTCAAACTTTTTCTTCTAAATTGAAGGCGTCAGAGACACTGCCAGCAAATCCTACTCCAACTTTTCCATCGAAGATACGACGAATCTGTGAGCAGTCCTTTCATAATCACCTTTTCTCCCATGGTGACTTGACCATCACCTGCAAGAGCAACATGACCATTATGCCTAATGGCTCACAAATGTAGTAGCTTCAAACTTTACTGTCATAATTAATTCCTTTCAAAACTTAATTCGGATTGTCTTCATCTGGACGCTTAAAGAACTTACTATAATTTTTAAGCAATCCTTCCTTAGTTACGTGGGTGTAAATTTGGGTGGTAGATAAATCAGAATGCCCTAATAATTCTTGAACGGTTCTCAAGTCAGCACCATTATTTAACATTTGAGTGGCAAACGTATGTCGCAACATGTGGGGATGAATTGATCCATTCATGCCACTGTTTTTTCATGATTTTATCCAAAACGTATTCAATCCCAACGACTTGATAGTTGATCTCCATGCTGATTGATAAACAAAAAATCATGATCCTTATGGTATTTATTCATAAGCGGAGTTCGACATACTTCTAAATATTTAAGAATTGCATTTTTGGCATACCGACCAAATGGAAGATAGCGTTCTTTGTTCCCTTTTCCTAAAACTAGCATGATCCGATTACCAAAATCAATATTACTTAAGGTTAAATTGGAACATTCACTGACACGCATTCCAGTTCCATATAGTACTTCAAGAATAGCGCTGTCACGCGTTGCCATTTGTTTATTATGATTTTTACGAGCAGTTTTAAACAGAATATCCAATTCCTTCTGATAAAAAAATCTCGGCAAGTGTTTATTATGCTTTTTTTATATGAACATATTCAAATGGATTGTCTGAAACTAACTCATTATTTAATAAAGAATTGAAAAATGATCTTAATGACGAAATTTTTCTTGCAATAGTACTATTTTCATCACCACGATCATGTAAACTACTCAAAAAACTTCCACATCAAAATTATCAATTGCTTTAAAATCTTTTTGTTTTCCAGAATCCCTCAAAAAAAGTATTAAATTCTTCCACATCATCCTTATATGCCTTGGCGGTATCGTCCGAATATTGGCGTTCATTTATGATGTACTTGATAAATAGATTGATTAGATCTTGGTTTTTTGTTTTCATTGTTTGTTTCTTTCTTTTAGGTTAAAGTAACTTTTACATTTTACCTTGTAAATAAAACCGTTCCGAAGAACAGTTAATTTAATTATTTTTGAATGTCTTCTTTATAATCACCATTTGGACAAATTACCTGCATGCCGCCTCGGACCTTTTTCTCAACTAAGAAATGACCACACTTAGGACAATCTCGTCCAATTGGCTTATCCCATGAAACAAAGTCACATTCAGGATATCGTGAGCATCCATAGAATAAACGATTCTTTTTCGTTTTGCGCTCAATAACCTGTCCTTTTTACATTTTGGACACGTTACCCCAATTTCTTTAACAATTGCTTGGGTATTTCGACAATCTGGAAAACGTGAACAGGCGTAAAACTTGCCATACTTCCCCATCTTGACGACCATGGGAGCACCACAAATTTCGCAGTTAAATCCTGCTAACTCATCTTTAATCTGAACATCTTCCATGAGCTTTTTCAGCGTGATCAACTTCCTTAGAAAATGGTTGATAGAAATGATCAACAACCTCAACCCATTTTTCTTTGGCTTCTTCAATTTCATCTAGCTTGCCTTCTACGTCGGCAGTGAAATCAACGTTAACAATATCAGGAAAATATTCTTCAATGATCTTATTAACAATTTCACCAAGTTCAGTTGGCTCAAAACGCTTTCCCACTAATTTAACGTAGTATCGTTTCTGAATGGTTCCAAGCGTTGGAGAGTAAGTCGATGGACGTCCAACCCCATTCTCTTCCAGAGTTTTAAATCAAGTTTGCTTCGGTATACCGAGCTGGTGGTTGTGTAAAGTGTTGATCTGGGTTGTTCTTGGCTAATTTCACGGTGTCACCACGGTTTAAGTCAGGCAAAATGTTATCTTTCTCTTTTCCATTTGAATAAACCTTCAAAAAGCCTTCAAACTTCATCTTGGATCCATTAGCCCGATAGGTTACGCCGTTTTGCTCAATTGTCACCGTTTCAGTATCCATAATTGCTGGAGTCATCTGACTAGCCACAAAACGCGACCAAATCAGATTATAAAGCTTATATTGGTCCTTAGATAAATATTGTTTAATACTAGCAGGTGTCCGATGGACTGAAGTCGGTCGAACAGCTTCATGAGCATCCTGAGCTCCTTCAGGCATTTTACCTTTAATCGGCTTATTTGCTGAGTATTCTGCTCCATACTTTTCATGAAGAAAAGTAGCAGCTTCATGTTTAGCAATTGAAGAAATCCGAGTTGAATCAGTCCGCATGTAAGTGATTAACCCTTGACTGCCTTCTTTACCAATGTTAATTCCCTCATAAAGCTGCTGAGCAGCCATCATGGTCCGTCCGGTCTTGAAATTTAATTTCCGGTTAGCATCCTGTTGAAGGGTACTAGTCGTAAATGGTGGATTAGGTTGTCTTCGTCGTTCTTTTTTAGTGACTTTATTAACATCAAAATCACCCTTCGAATCAATTTTTTAGGACTTTTTGAACGTCATCATTATTCGTGCAAGCTTAGTCTTTTTACCATTTAAACCATAGAAACTAGCTTTAAACTTAGAACGACCGGATTTAAATTCCGAATCAATCGTCCAATACTCTTCCGGCTCAAATTTTCTGATTTGTCGCTCACGGTCAATGACTAACCATAATGCAACTGATTGCACACGTCCCGCACTTAATCCCTTCTTCACTTTTTCCAAAGTAAGGGTGAGATGGAATATCCTACTAATCGATCAAGTACTCGACGAGCTTGCTGGGCATCGACCAAATTCATATCAATGGTTCGAGGGTGTTTAAAAGCATCCTTAACCGTATCCTTTGTGATTTCATTAAAAACCACCCGATTTTGATCGTTTACATCCAGATTTAACACATGCGAAACATGCCACGCAATTGCTTCACCCTCACGATCCGGGTCAGACGCCAGATAAATCATTTTCGATTTTTTAGCTTCAGATTTTAACATCTTGATGACATCACCCTTACCCCTGATTGAGATATAATCGGGCTTAAAATCATCACCAATATCCACGCCCATCCGACTCTTAGGTAAATCTCGGACATGTCCTTTACTTGCTACTACTTTGTAGGTACTACCCAAGTATTTCTGAATGGTCTTTGCTTTAGCAGGTGATTCAACAATCACTAGCTTTTTTCTTATTGGTCCTTGTTTTTCTTTTTTTCGTTTTAGTTGTTTTTTTAGTTTTTGTTACAGAAGTTGTCGCCATTAAAATTATCCTCGTTATTTTTTTCTTCATTAATACATGAATACATGATAATTTCCGTTTAAATTTCTTCCATATCATATTGCAGTTTATGAAGCCTGTCAAACTAAAGATTCTTCCAAAACATCATTATCACTCAAACATGGACGTGCACCAGAAGCAATTAATTGATTACAGCCAATCGATAGCGGTGAGGTAATATTCCCCGGCACAGCAAAAACATCCCGATTTTCTGATAATGCCAAACTAGCCGTAATCAAACTTCCCGACTTCTGCTTTGCTTCCACCACAATTAATTTCTCACAAAGCCCGCAATGATCCGATTTCGTCTTCTACAAAGTGGTACTTAAGTGGTTTGCTTCCCAACGGATACTCACTAACTACCAGATTAGTATTCATTAACTCATTTTGAATATTCATACATTCACTTGGATACGAGCCATCCAATCCAGTTCCAATCACTCCGATTGTCCGTTCATTATTAGCTAACGCACATTGGTGGCTTAAACAATCAACTCCCTTAGCTAATCCTGACACAATGGTAAATCTCTTCAAAACTCTCTTGGTCAAGATGGACTTAATGGCTGCAATCGAATAATTGGTGCATTGTCTAGCTCCAACAATGGAAATTGATCGTGTTTTCAGAATAGTTACATCACCTACGAAAAAAGAACTATCGGCGGACAATAAATATCAGCCAATTGCTGCGGATATTCAGCATCTAAAATCGTAATCCAATGCTGCTTTTGATTTAAATCCACTCTTTGTTTACCCTCATCGGCTTAAAAAGCACCGTTCAAACCGTTCATACTTTAAATGATGTTTTTTAAGAATGACGGTTAATTGATTCAAAATTGAGACGTCTGAATCTGCTTCGATTGATGCATGCTTAATCCAATGAGCCAGCATTGCCTCACCTTTAATTCCAATTCCAGGACACAGTTTGATTCTAAGCAATAAATTGCGTTTATCCATTTTTCTCTTCCTTTCTATTCTATGAATAAATACGCAATTAATGATGAATCGTTTTTAAAACTGGTGAAAATGTTTTTCTATGAATCGGAGTCGGGCCATACTTAGCCAAAGCTAACAAATGTTGTTTGGTTCCATAACCAGCATTGTGCTCAAAGCCATATCGTGGATATTGAACCGCATACTCATCCATTAGATCATCCCGAAAAACCTTTGCCAAAATACTAGCAGCGGCTACACTAACAGATTTAGCGTCACCCTTAATTAACCGCGTTTGCGGGATATCATTAGTAATCGTCATCGCATCAACAATAATATGACTTGGTTGTGGATCTAATTTATAAACGGCCCTTTTCATTGCCACCCTAGTAGCCTCATAAATATTGATCTCGTCAATTATCTGACTTGAAATGGGAATACAACTATATGCGATGGCTTCTTTTTGGATCAGTGGGACCAGTTCCCGCCGCTTTTCATCACTCAATTGTTTAGAGTCATTTACATCTACTAAATCAAAGTCAGACGGTAAAATTGCAGCACCAGCTACCACTGGTCCAGCTAACGGCCCTCTTCCAACTTCATCAACTCCAGCAACATACTTAATTCCCTTGTGCCATAGTTCTTTTTCATATTTAAACCGATTAAAGAATTCATGTTGGCGCTCATTTTCTTCTTTTAGTCGCTTCAGCGTTTTCTTAATAATCTTTTGAACGCCAATTCGATGATCGCCATCAAATTGGACAAAAAGCGGATCACTAACGTCAGTAACGTTAGCAAACCGCTCAGCAATTTCCCTAATTGTCATTACTATGCTCATTCCCATTTACTAGTTCAAGTGAATCTAAGGTAAATCGTCCTAATTTTCCCTTTTTGTACGTCATTAATAATCCGAATACTGGCTCGATCATAGTCGTCTTTCATCCCGATCTTTTCCGTAATCTTGAGTAATAAATCAACATCACTTAAATTCAAGTCATTGGCATTTAAATGATATCGCTTTAAAATTTCGTCTTCATGATTGGTTCGGAAAAATGTAGTGCAAATAACGCAATATCATCAGGATGATAAATGCTTTCTTTAATGGCACCGGTCAGAGCTAATTTATCGGCGATTTCCTGATTTTTGGAAACTTTGGCCATAAGATCCCTGGTGTATCTAGTAACTCCATCGTTGGACTAGAAGTTAACCATTGCTGACCCTTAGTAACACCTGGTCGATTACCAACAGCTGCTGACCGTTTACTTACTAGTTGATTCAATAACGTCGATTTTCCAACATTGGGCACACCAACACAAACCGCTTTAAGAATATCTTTCTTAATTCCCTTTGCTTGTGACTTTTCCAACTGTGGTTTTAAAACCTGACGTGCAGCTGCTTCAATTTTCTTTCTTACCCCATGTGCTTTTGAGTCAATCGAAATTGCTGATAATCCAGTCTGGTTAAAATAATCCAACCATTTCTGCGTCATCTTAGGATCAGCTAAATCCGACTTAGTTAAAATAAATAGACGCGGTTTATTGCCAGCAACCCGCTTGATTTCTGGATTAACTGAAGAGTACGGAATTCGTGCATCAACTAATTCAAAGATAATATCAACTACATGAACATTTTCTTCAAACTGCCGAATTGCCTTGGCCATATGACCAGGAAACCATTGTATGTTACTTCCCATTATTTCTCCTCTCTGTTAATCAAGATAAGCCAAATAGTCTTTCCAAGCATCGTCAAAAATGGTCATTGAAGGCAAGTATCCAGCATTTTCTTCCAAATATTTGGAAAGCTTCTCAAAGTCATCTTCTTGTTTTGGGAAAGACTGATCAAAAAAAGCATTATTCGCAAATTCAGCGATTGGATCCGAACTTCCGGGATGCCTCTGTGTCATTAAAAACTCATAGAAACTTTTTTCTCAAATTTTTACCTCTTATTATTTTTTTCTTTTTAAATACATCAAAAGTATGCGGATAAACATTGTTCTTATCCACCTTTCCTGGAACTTGTTGTTCTAATTCAAACTGTGAATAATCAATATCAATCATTCGCACATCCCCATTAAACTCATGATTAATACTCGTACGGTATAGGTAATCCACGTATGGCAGAAGTTCCTTAAAGACAGAAGTCCCACCAACAACAAAAATGACCTCATTTGGATAACCCTTCGCGTACTGTAAAAACTCATCAATGGTTTTAAAAACTTTTACGCCGGCTGGAAAATCAGATTGGGGAAAATGAGTTAAAACTAGATTCTTTCGTTTCGGAAGAGGACGACCAAAACTATCGTAGGTTCTTTTCCCGGCCAAAATCTGATGGTTAATGGTTTGATCTTTAAAAAACTGCATATCATCAGGTAAATGCCATGGTAATTTACCATTTTGTCCGATCACATGATTCGAAGCTTCCGCCCAAATATAAGCTAACATAGTAACCTCCTAAACTGCTACAGGCGCTTTAATTGGTTTGTCATGATGATAATCAATAACTTTGATATCATCCATGCCATAATCAAAAATACTCTCCTTTTTGGGGATTCAGCCAAAGACTGGGTGCCTGATGTGGCTTACGACTCAATTGTTCCTTTACCTGTTCAATATGATTACTGTAAATGTGAGCATCTCCTAGAGTATGAACAAAATCACCGGGCTCAAGACCTACCTCTTTGCAATTAAGTTAGTCAAAAGAGCATAACTAGCGATGTTAAACGGAACTCCAAGGAAAATGTCGCCACTCGCTGATACAACTGGCAACTCAGTTTTCCGTCGTTAACGTAAAATTGAAACATTACATGACACGGAGGGAGTGCCATACTTCCAATGTCTTCTGGATTCCAGGCACTTACAATCATTCGTCTTGAATCTGGATTATTCTTAATGGTTTCAATCACATTTTTAATTTGGTCAATGGTATCCCCATGACTGGTCTTCCACTTACGCCACTGACTTCCATAAACGAGGCCAAGATCCCCATATTTTTTAGCAAAGTCATCATCATTTAAAACCCGATCACAAAAGATCTTCTTTTGCTTTTTGATATTCCTGATTAAACACTGGATCACTTTCTGAACGTAGGCCGAAATTGGTCATGTCAGGGCCTTGATATTCATCAGAACTTACCCATTTTTCAAAGGCCCATTCATCCCATATGTGATTATTATGTTGAAGTAGGTAACGAATGTTAGTATCACCCTTTAAAAACCAGAGTAATTCTGACTTAATCAATCGAAATGGAACTGCTTTAGTGGTTAAAAAGAGGGAATCCTTCTTGCAAATTAAACCGCATCTGGTACCCAAAGGTACTAATTGTTCCAGTCCCAGTCCGATCAGATTTCTTGTGCCCATGCTCTAAAACGTAACGTTCCAGATTTAAATATGCATCTTCTAACATCGGTTATCTTCTCCCTTTATTAAAATCATTAATCATTAACGTACTGACTTAAATATTCCCAACGATTCATTAACTGATCTGATTTTTGGTTTAATTCATCCAGTTGACGCTGTAATTCAGCTAATTTATCATAATTAGCACTATTTTCCTGCATGAGTTTTTTAACATGCTTGGTTTGTTGATCAAGTGAATCAATCTTATCATCAATTTTATTCCACTCAATCCCTCTCAGCATACGTTAATTTTGTCTTGGCCTTTGAACTAGCTGATCCCTTAGAATCAGTAGAAGTGGGTTTGGCCTGATTAGTCTTTCGATCATGATTAACATGACTCTCATGGCGCACTTGTTTTTTTTTATCCTTTAATTTTTTGCAGATAATCAGTAAATTGTCCGGTGTAACGCTCAATCTTGCCATCCCCATCAAAAATTAACAGGCGATCCGCCACTTTGTCCAAGAAATAACGGTCGTGTGAAACAGTAATGGGTTGTACCACTAAAATGCTGAATGTAGTCTTCTAACACGGTTAAAGTTCCAATGTCCAAGCTATTAGTAGGTTCATCTAACAACAACACATTGGGTTGCTCCATTATTAATTTCAGCAGATAAAGTCGTCGCTTCTCTCCTCCAGAAAGCTTTCTAATTAAAGTTCCATGCATAAACTTAGGAAAGAGAAATTGTTCTAGTAGATTAGTTACACTTACCTTATTGCCATCTTCATCAATTACATTTTGACCAACATCAGTTATAGTAACTGATCACACGCTTATCCTCTGGGATTGGTTCCATCTGCTGAGTATAGTAGACCATTTTCACGGTTTCCCCAATATCAATGGTTCCAGACTGCAGGGGATCTTTCCAGCAATTGCATTCAAAAAGCTGGATTTCCCAGCTCCGTTTTCACCACTAATTCCGATTCGTTGTCCATTTTGAATTAACATACTAAAGTCCTTTAAGATGGGCTTTTTAGCAATGGTCAAATCAGCATGTTGATGTCAATCACTTTCTTGCCAAGCCGTTTTTGTCCTATGGTAATATCAACGTCTTCATCAGTTGGATTCCCCTGACTAACGTCTTCCTTTAAATCGTTAAACCGATTAATTCGGGGCTTGTTGTTTAGTGGACCGAGCTTTAGCACCCTTCTTCATCCATTTAAGTTCTTGTTTATACAAACGCTGCTGCTTATGAGAAGCTTCCGCCTGCTCTTCATCTAATTCTGCTTTTCGTTGAACATAATCCTGATAGTTACCGGATACTTATAGAGTTTTCCAAAGGATAACTCCCAAATTTGATTTGCAATCTGATCCAAAAAGTAACGATCGTGGGTAACGAAAACTAGCGCTCCCTTATATTTACTTAAAATTGTTCCAAACCAATCCAATTGAATCAAAGCTCTCAAATGATTAGTTGGCTCATCTAGCAGGAAGAAAAAGATCAGGCGATTGAATTAAAACCTGAGCCAATCCAACCCGCTTTTGCTGACCACCAGACATACTACCAACCTTTGATCTAAATCAGTAATTTTTAGTTGATTAAGAATATTTTTTACGTCTACCTCAGCCGTCCAAGCATCTTCCTCGTTCATTTTAGCTTCGGGCATTCTCAAAACGTTTTTCAAAATCGGCATTCTCGGGGGATTTTGTGAATAATCCTTTAACGCCTTTTCATATGTTCTAATAATCTTAAATATCTTTTGGTCACCAGCAAACACCGCATCCATTACGGTTAATTTGCCGTCTAAATCTGGAACCTGCTTCAAGTACCCAATCGTATATGATTTGGAAGTTGTGATGGTTCCATTAACATCATGATCAATACCAGAAATGGTATTTAAAAGGATGACTTTCCACTTCCGTTGGTACCAATTAATCCAATTGATCATGTTCATTAATAATAAAATCCAAATCTTTAAAAAGGGCTTTTTTTTCTCCATACGTTTTTGTTAGATTTTCTGCTTTTAATGTTTGCACAATATCTGCTCCAATTATTGCCTGTTAATTATTTTCTTCGACGCAGCAAGTAGTGAATCATAATCATTATTAACTTGTTCGCTAACAACTGCTTGTTCTAGATGTTTTAAGACTCTTCCCAGCTGTGGACCAGGTTTAAATCCATGGTTTATTAAGATCTTACCGTTAATCTTTAATTCATTTTTTACTTTTAATGGGAAGATGTTCATTTCAATAGATAATCATCAACCAAATGGCCAAATGCCAAAACAAAGCATTTTGACGAAGCATTGTCCAAGTCTTCTTTACCAACCAAGTACATTGTCATAGCATCTAAATTATCTGTCATAATTTTTACGACACGCCAATACGACTAAGCGAACGTTTTCAGTTAGTTTATTGGAACATTTCCATGCTTTCATCATATGATTAATTTGATCGTCGTTTAACCACATTGAACCAGCTAACAAAGACCATACCTGCGTTTCTTATTGTTTAAATAATCTGAAATTGATAAAGGTAGCTAAGTCAGCTGTGTTTGAAACATAGTTATTAAAGATCGGCACATACTGAATTAGTTTCGTTTCAATCACATCTGGTTTAGTCCTCTACTTGGGGCTTTCCCTAACATCATTTTGACAAATTCAACGTTAATCCGCTCTACCGCAATTTTTTTTTAGCAAATAACTATGCTTGGTAATCGCTGTAAAGGTTTTCTGCTTCAATGGTAAAGTCCAATTTACTGGCAAACCTAACCACTCGCATCATCCGTAATGCATCCTCATTAAAATCGCTACTCAGGATCGCCTACGGCGCGAATGATATGCTTTTTAAGTCGTCTATCCCACCAAATAAACCAATTACTCCCATTTTCTTTCATGGCAAGTGTGGTTGGTAAAGTCACGGCGCTTAAGATCATCTTTAAGTGATCTCACAAAAGTAACTTGGTCCGGTCGCCGATAATCTTGATACCCCGATTCAGTACGAAAGGTGTAATCTCATACGATTTACCATCATCACATGACGGTCACAGTCCCATGCTCAATGCCAGTGTCACGATGGTCTTCTTAAAAATCGACTTAATTTCTTCTGGATAAGCACTACTAGCAATGTCCACATCGTTAATTCGTGTATGCAAAATTGTATCACGAACGGATCCCAACAAAATATGCTTGATAACCAGCATCTTCAATTACTTGTAGAAACTTTTCTTGCATCTGTGGCTTCATTGGGTAAATTTTTCTATCTTCATGGTCCACCACTTTCATTAATCTCATTCTACCAAAATTATCAGTACAAAAGTTGGACCTCACATTTGTTGTTGTGTTATAGTTAAGTTAAAGTAACTTATTACAGGAGACTAATTATGACAATAATTGGATCCATATCAAAGATCATTTCCTTTGAACGTGTTATTTAAGAAAAAGAACTCTCAGGCTCTAGAGAGTATTCGAAAACCTTCTGATCTTTTTAATTATTTATCCAATTTGACGTTGGATACCAGCAGGATCATCGTGTCAGTCAAATCTTTGATCGTGACATCGAGCAGTATTTGATATGGTTTGTTTGCAAAAAACGTATGGACACTTATACAAGATCTTGTCCCAAATTAACGTTTTTATTTAAATTTTTATTTAATGACAACCTTAATACGCACCTTCCGACCATTAACATTAAAGCAAAGATAAAAACGAGCATACTTCTTACATCACAAAATGGCTTTTTACTTTTTACCCCGTTTTCTACGAGCTCCACTATTACACTAGAATGACTCTACTACTCATCAGTAAGGGATATCCAGTCGTCTGAATTCTTACTTCCGGGGTTTTATCAGGAACTTGATCACATTAAATTTTCTCATCAGAAGAACGCACTTTCCTATCACAATCATGACGTTTATTACTCCACTTCAGATTCGTCATCATACTAAAGATCTTTTTTTAAAACAACGAATCGCAAAGGACTGTCACATCACTTCAGCAGGGCTTCATACAAATATTTGAAACCAGATAGTGAATATTTACAAATGAACCTAAGTCCCAAGTATCTTTATCAATCATTTGTCATTAACTACTTAAGTCAACATCAAAGGATAACGATAAAACGCTTAGTCGGAACCTTCGAATGGATCCTGCTTCGCTGTTATATTATCAAAATTAGCACAAAATAGGGAATAAAATATCTTTTAGTGATATTTTATTCCCTATTTTTTGTCCATAATCTTCTAGGTCTTCAAGCATATAAGCCATTTCATCATCAGTTGGAACTAACTTCACATTACGTTTCAACAACTTAATGGTTTCTTTAATTTGTCCGTTTTCTCTAAATAACAGGATGGCTTCATGTAAGAAATCTGGATTGTCATCAAAGTGTGGCAATGCCCGTTGATAGTACTTTTGAGCTTCATCATATTTTTCAAGGTGTGCGTAAGAAACAGCTAAATTCCAGTAGATTTTGGATCAGTCTCCTCATTTTTTACGTACTGGGCCAAAAAGTCAACGTTTTGGTATTCACCTTGTTTTACGTACAAGTTGGATAATTTAATAATGAGTTCCATGTTATCAGGGTCAACTTTATGTCCCTCTTTGAGGTACTTTAACGCTAAATCTTCTTCAGATAATTTAGCAGCCACATCAGCAGCCCGAATGTACATATTAACGTTATACTGATCAACACTCATCCCCTCTTGATAGACTTTGAGGGCATTCTCTGGTTCATTCATTTCAATGTAGGCCTCACCTAAGTAAGGATATAGGGAAGCATACTGAGGATCATCCTCTCTCAACTGTTTAAGCATTTCAATTGCCTTAGCATAATCTTTCAGTTGAAGATACGTAAATCCAGTTTCAAACTTAACATCAGGAGTCATGTCAATTGGTTTAATCTGTTCAAGATACCCAATGGCCTGTTCAAAATGACCAGCGTTAGCATACGCTACCCCTAATCGCTCAACAAGGTTCACAGACGAAATATTTAATTCACCTTGTTTAATCAACCCTAAATAGATGGGAATCGCCTTATCAAACTGTCCCGTTGAGAAATATAATTCTGCTAACGCAAATTTAATCACATTCTCATCAGGATCACCTTTTTTCAGCCTCTAATAGTTTATGCTCACTCACACTGTACATCTCTTGAGTTTGATAAAGATCAGCTTCAACCATTAATGCATTCACATAATTAGGTGAATCTGGTTTAATTTCACTCAAGTAGTTGAGGGCTTTGTCGATCTTGCCCTCAGAAATTAAAATATCGGCAATACTAGTCCGTAATTCATCTTCATCTGGATATTTTTTAGCAAACCCTTATAGATATCAAGTGAGTCGTTTAAAAATCCAAGTGAATAAAGTTCTTCTGCCAAAGAATATAGCATATCATCACTATCATTTTCCTTAGCATTTTTAATATCATCATTAAATTGGTTCACATCACCCTTTTTAGGGCTTCTAGGGCTTTCTCTGAATAAGTCATTACACATGTCCTCCTACTAATAAAAAAACCAGTACGCATAAGCGCACTGGTCAAGCGTTAAATAAAAATTATTTAACAGCTTCCTTTTAAAGCCTTACCAGGTTTAAAGGCAGGTACTTTACTTGCAGGGATTTGAATTTCTGCACCTGTTTGAGGGTTACGTCCTTTACGAGCGGCACGATTACGTACTTCGAAATTACCAAAACCGATCCAATTGTACCTTCTCACCGTGAGTCAACTTGTCTTGGATTGAGTCAAAGACTGCATCCAAAGCTGCGGTGGCATCTTTTTAGTTAAACCAGTTGCCTTTGCGACATCATTAACTAATTCTGCTTTGTTGGCCATGTGTATTCACCTCCCGAGTAGATGTTTTTTATGTAAAAAACACCCAATAAGTTAAAGATTAAGCCAGTGGAAACGATGTACTTCTACATCATTTCTAGTCTTAATTTAGCATAAGAATAGTGCCATTGCAACAAATAATGGGATTATAATCAACATTTATTAAAACTTTTTTAATATAATTATGATTAGAATATTATTACCATTAGTTGTTATTTCCGCCTTCTCGCAATCAAGTGAATTGGCGTGCCGACAAAGTCGAAGTTCTTTCTAATTTGATTTTCTAAATAACGTTTGTACGAAAAATGAAGCAGTTCAGGATCATTGACAAACAGAACAATCGTGAGGGCTACAGCAACTTGGGTAACATAATAAACGAAGTCGTTTCCCATTTCTAGTTGGTGTAGGAGTAATTGCGATTGCATCCATAATAACATCATTCAACGTAGATGATTGGATCCGACGCTGATGATTTTCGTTAACACGTTTAATCAAGGAAGGTAATTGGCTAACATGCTGTTTAGTTGTCGCTGAAACAAAAATGATGGGAGCATACGCTAGATATTGGAACTGTTCACGAATGTCCGCCTCGAATTCTTGTTGCGAATGATTGTTCTTTTTCAAAGCATCCCATTTGTTAACAACAATAATGACACCTTTGCCAGCTTCGTGTGCATAGCCAGCAACCCGCTTGTCTTGCTCTCTAATGCCTTCTTCAGCATTAAGCACCATCAGCGTTACATCACTTTCATCAATGGCTCTCATTGCCCGCATAACACTATATTTCTCAGTTTTCTCGTAAACTTTACCACGTTTTCGAATTCCCGCGGTATCAACAATGGTATATTCCTGGCCATCGTTTTCAAACTTAGTATCAATGGCATCTCTCGTTGTACCAGCCACATCCGATACAATTACACGATTTTCACCTAAAATAGCATTTACTAGTGATGATTTTCCAACGTTAGGCCGTCCAATCACACTAAATTTAATGCTATCATCATCAGTATTTTCAGCGTTTTCCGGAAAGTTTTTAATAATCGCATCCAGAAGATCCCCAATTCCAAGCCCATGAGAACCAGAAATTGGATATGGATCGCCAAATCCTAATGCATAGAAGTCATAAATATCAGCCCGACTTTCAGGATTATCAATCTTGTTAACCGCCAACACAACTGGAGTATTAGCACGATAAAGCAATTGAGCCACTCGTTCATCAGCATCGGTCATTCCTTGTTTTCCATTCACCATAAACACAATAACGTCAGCTTCATCAATTGCAATTTCAGCTTGATCAGTAATTTGTTTAATGAAGGGCTCATCCGATACTTCAATTCCACCAGTGTCAATTAGGTTAAAATTATGTCCAAGCCAGCTTCCATGAGCATAGATTCGATCTCTAGTTACACCTGGCGTATCTTCCACAATCGAAATCCGCTCACCAGCAATTCGATTAAAAATCGTTGATTTACCGACATTAGGTTGTCCAACAATTGCTACAGTTGGTCTTGCCATTTTATATCACCTCTCGTTTTTAAGAATAAAAAAATCCTTCATAAACATGAAGGATAATTTTCTAATTACTCATTGTCATCATCGTTTAATTCATTTCCCACAATGTCACCTAAAGTAAAACCATTTTCTTCTTCAGGAGCGTTATTGGTTGAATTATCACTCACATTTTTCTTTGGAGCTTTTTTGATCATCTCTTGGATCTTTTTCAAGAGCTTTCATTGACAATGCTAATCGATGTTCTTCTGGTTGTACATCAAGAACTTTCACCTTAACATCTTCACCAGACTTTTAAAACATCACTTGGCTTGTCAATATGCTTATGTGAAATTTGTGAGATGTGAACTAATCCCTTCAACACCAGGGAAAACTTCAACGAAAGCACCAAAATCAACTAAGCGCTTAACTTTTCCATCAAGAACACTTCCCTTAGGAGCTTTTCTTCAATATCACTCAAGGACCTGGTTGGGTTTGTTTAATTGATAATGAAATACGATTACGGTCAGGGGTCAACTGAAAGAACTTTAACCTTAACTTCTTCTCCAACTTTCAAAACATCACTAGGCTTATTAACGTGTTCATATGAAATCTCTGAAACATGAACAAGTCCATCAATTCCGCCAAGATCAACGAAAGCACCGAAGTTAGTTAAACGAGCCACCTTTACCTTCGACAATGTCGCCAGGCTTTAGTGTGCTCATAATCCTATCACGAGCCTCTTTACGTTCTGCTTCAGCAATTGCTCTATGTGACAAAATCAAACGGTTTCTTCAGGAACAACTTCGATAATTTTAACTTCAAGTTCTTGACCTTTGAATTGATTCAAATCATCAACAAAGTGATCGGTAATCATTGAAGCTGGGATAAATCCACGAACTCCATCAGCATTTACTACTAGTCCACCCTTTACTGCTCGGGTAACAGTAACGTTGATTGTTTCACCCTTATCGGCTTTTTCCTTGATTTCATCCCAAACCTTGAGAGCCTCAAGTCTTCTGATTGAAAGAAGATAGCTTCCACCTTCTTTGTCATCACCAATTCGAGATACAACAACAACCTTAACTTTGTCTCCAACTTTGTAGTTTGAGGTTGGGTTATCTTCCCCTTTGTGCAGAGATTTCCTTTCTAGGAATAACTCCTTCAACACCAGCGCCTTCGATTCCCACGACTAATTGTTGGTCATCATCAATAGCTAAAACCTCACCATTAACAACGTCTCCAACGTTCACCTGCTTAATATTATCGAGAGCGGCTAATAAATCCTTGTTTGCATTAGTATCGTTTTCACTCATCAAACATTTCCTCCTTGCAACAAACTCTAACTGCTATTTTATCTTAGTTGGAAATAAAATACCAGTTAATCGGCTTTATTATTTGAAAGTTGTTGAATTTTATTTTCGATTAATCTTGAGATTGCCTTCACCACGTCATCAATCGACATTGAAGTTGTATCAATCTCAGAAGCATCAGATGCTTTTTTTAATGGTGAAATCTTTCGATGGGGAATCCTTATAGTCTCGATCTTCAATATCTTGCTTAAGTTGATCTAGACTAACTGAAATTCCCCTTGGTTTGATCTTCTTTGTACCTACGTTCTGCACGTTCTGAAACACTCGCAATCAAAAAGACTTTAACATCAGCTTGAGGTAAAACCGTGGTTCCGATGTCTCTTCCATCCATCACAATTCCACCATCTCTAGCCAGAAACTGTTGTCTTTTGACCAATTCTGAACGAATTGATCCAAGCGCCGAAACAGCCGAAACATTATTAGTTACTTCAGTACTACGAATATCATTTGTAACTTCTTTGCCATCAACAAAAACCTTCTGAACTGGATCACCAGGTTCAAAAACAATCCTCGTCTTTTTTAAAAGGTTGAGAATGGCTTCCCTCATCATTTAGATCTAATCCTAATCTGATCGCTTTTAAAGTGATTGATCGATACATTGCACCGGTATCACAATATATGTAATGAAATTTTTTGGCAACTAACTTAGCTACCGTACTTTTTCCGGCCGAAGCAGGCCCATCAATTGCTACTTGTAATCCATTCTTTCCCAAAAATAATCAATCCTTATTATTTATTTATAATTATTTAACTCGAAGACTTTGTCCGGGATGAATTTGGCTGGACGAACTAAGACCATTTAATTTTTAACAGTTGTTGCATGCTGATTCCTGCGTTGGTAGCCACCCGATAAACTCCTTGACCCTTTTGCACCTTAACATAATCATTACTTCCAGAATTATCATTATTATCCGTTATCTGAGAAGACTTTTGAGTCGGTTGTTTGCTATCAGAGGTTGAGTTATCACTATTTGCATTACTTGGAGTTGTGCTTTCATTAGTACTGGTATTACCCTGAGTGGTCGGTGTAGCAGAAGATGAACCAGCATCATCATCAGTAGTATCACTATTAGTGGTAGCATCGTCTTGAGAATTACTTGAACTAGATGACTTCTTAGCCTTTCGATCAGGCTTACTGCTCTTAGCTTTTGAATGACTAACCTTACTTGATTGAGCCTTTTGACTGGTGGAACCTGTACCAACCGCACGCTCTTTAGAAAGACCGAAAACTAATGCAACAAGGGCAATAATTACAATAATTGAAACAAGCATAATCACAACTAACGAATTACTACGATGATGTTTTCGATACTCCGTTCTTGAAAGATTTCCATCTGGATCCGTGTCATCTGAAAATGAGTCATCCCACGGATCTTTCTTTTTATTATCTTCGTGTTTATCGTCCTTCATAAATATATCCCTCCAAAACTTCTATGGTGATTATATCATTTTTTGAGCCAAATTATTATTAAAAAGTCTGGCTAAGATATTATGCCAATCATTTTTTATTTTAGAAGTATTCTTATTACGACCTCTTAATAAATGTAGTGAACCTAAATCGAATTTTTCGTTGCCAAAATCACAGCAAGTATCATCATGATCATTAAAACTTACGTCAAATAATGAAAGTAAATACTTTCTTCGGCAACCAACATTATTAATATAACTAATAACTTGTCTTAAACTTTGATCTTTATTCATCGCAACCATTGCAAATACTTTTTAGTCTCCTCACAGCTATAGTCATGATTCATGTAAAACTGAAGAAGTCTTTTAGGTTGTTCACTCATTTTAACCTTAGGATCATCAAAAACGAGTTAATCTGTTGGTCACTAGGAATTGAACTAGCGATCAAACTTTGAGCAATTTGTTCATCACCAGTTGAATAGAGCATAATTGCAATGCTCTCTTTCCCGTCTCTCCCTGCTCTACCAATCTCTTGAACGTAACTTTCCATGTCGGTTGGCATGTGGTAGTGAATCACAAACCGAATGTCATTCTTATCAATTCCCATTCCAAACGCACTAGTTGCACAAATAATTTGAAGTTCATTATCCATAAATTGGTGTTGAATCCGATAACGATCATCATTACTTAAGCCTGCATGATAGGACGCCACTTTCACGTTACCATCTGCTCTAATCTTTTCAGCAATTTCATCTGCTTTATCACGACTAGAAAAATAAATAATACCAGGATACTTCAGCTTATTAATCAAGCGAAACAACTCTTCTTGTTTATCTTCATCATTTGAACTTTGATGAGCCGCAAGAAAAATATTGGGCCGATCAATATTTTCAATGATTTTTTTACATTAGTAAGCTGAAGATGACTAATAATGTCATTTTGAACTTTACGGGAAGCAGTAGCCGTGAGCATCAGTGTCTGTGGATGACCCAACGCTCTAATTTCATGGCCAAGATCCAAATACTCGGGACGAAAATCAAGTCCCCACTTAGAAATACAATGCGCTTCATCAATCACAAACAACCCAATATTTAATTTTTTCATGCGCCTAAGTACATCTGGACTGGACAATAATTCTGGTGAAACGAATATATACCGAAACTGATCAAGATGTTGCAACAAGCCTCTTCGCTGTTTCCAGTCATTCATAGAATTTAAAGCGCAAACTCGCTTTTCTCCCATAAAATTCATTCGATCAACTTGATCACCCATTAATGAAATTAACGGTGACACAATCACAACTGGCTGATTAACCAAATATCCGTACAACTGGTAAATGAGCGATTTACCAGATCCCGTTGGCATGATTGAAAGAACATCTGATCCACTTAAAAGGGCTCGAATGGTTTCACTTTGACCTGATTTAAACTCATCAAAGCCAAACCGATTATTTAGGATTTTAGTTGCCAAGTTCATACCATTCATTATTTAACATCCTGTTTCGTCCGTTTAATCTCAAGTAATCTAAATTGAAAAAAGCTCAAATGATTAGAAAGAAAATCTGATAGTTGCTGATAGTCCCAGTCATCGACTGAAATTCCGCTTAGGTGCCTGATTATCTTATTTTCTAAGTCATAGGACACAAAATCACGATACGGAAAACCAACTAGTGGCGTATAAATCGCGACCTCCAACAAATGCTCTAAAACAGTTGACTCACGAAGTTTTCTTCGCTTTTCAACTTGCTTTAAATCACGTAATTGTTGGTATTCAGTAAAGTCTCCTCAGCGCTAGTAGAAACGGAATGCTTGGATAGCCCGTTCAGTAATGGAGCAACGATGGAATGGTCACGTTGGCTCATAAAACTGACCAACTTAGCATAGTTAATTAAATCATTAAGAGCAGTTTTAAATAAAGATTGATTTAAATTAGCTGCAATTTGTTGCATCGTTAACCCATTGGTATTAAATCCCACTAGTTCCTGAGCAAATAGACTAGCACGATCAAATTCAAGTGAAGATAAAAACTGGTTTAACTCATCTTTTAAAAGTGCACCTGCTTGATCACGATCAATTTGTCGATAATATTTTTTTGATAAAAGCTTTATTGGTTCCATCAACGTTAATTGGATAATATTGCCTAACGTGATGAACCCGTTCTGAAAGAACTTGCACTAAAAGTTGAAAACGCTGCTTAAAGTTAGTCAAATCAATCTTTTGAAAAGTATGTAATGCAAAAGAAAAGGTCAGAACCATTAATTTCCTGTATTAATTCTTCTTTTGCTTGTTTACCTGCGGCAGTTAATTGAACCTGATCATTATCAGTTCTCATAATTAAACCATTTTGAACTAAGGGATTAACCTCTAATTGATTAATATTGAAATAACGACCAACTCCTAAAAGATCGAGAAGTTGGTATCTCATTGCCCAATAGAGCGTTGCCACAGTCTTTTTACCAGTCAACAGATTCTCAATTAATCGAACCCTTCGCTTTTGGTGTGAGCTAAAAACCAAAAGACAAAGGGCCCCATTTGTACTATTAATCATTTCCATGAAGATCGCTTTTTAATCCATTTCTGCATTTGCTTTGCTATAATTACAAAAATCAATCCAATAATAATTCCTTTAATCAAATTAAAGGGTACTACTCCAAATAGAATGGTCTTTGCTAATGGAAAATCTAATTTTAAATTCGTTAATTTTACGTATAAGGGCGTGGTGATAAACAGGTTAGCAAGGCTTTCTACAATTGTTAAAGCAACTGTTTCTACCAACACAATTAGAAAATCAATAATATGACTTCTAAATAAGTACCTTCTCAAAAAGTAAAACACCAAAATCATCGTTAGGGATGCTAGAAACGAACTAGATAAGCCAACTAATTCAATTGGTGAAAAGCCCATTACCATCCAATAGATGAACAGCTTTAGCACCGTGGCCTCAATAGCAGCAGCAGGACCTAACAATAACAGGCAAATTAAAAAGTGGAATATCCGAAAAATCCAATTTTAAGTAAGTCATGTAAGGAATGATTGGAAATGAGATCAACATCAATAAAAATGAGATCGCCCCAATCACTGCAGTTATAGTAATTCTTTTAATTCGATCATCTTTAGCTATCATCACAATTTCCTCCAATTAAACGTTCTCCAAGTCAATTAGGGTAAATTGCGCCATAAAAAACTGATCTTCTTTATACCAGACTTTACTGTCGGCAATGGGATTTCACCATCTCAACCAATTTTCATTGGGTAGTGGGCTGTAACCACCGATTGGGAATTTCACCCGACCTTGAAGACGTTTTATAAATTATTTAGTTAAATCATACAAATCTCGTACTTCTCGTTTTCGAAGCTGTCGAAATTCACCAGGTTGTAAATTTTCTAAACCAATTCCAGCAAACTCCGCCCGTTTTAATTTTTCAACGGGATGACCGACTGCCTTTAGCATCTCTTTAACTTCATGATTTTTACCCTCATGAATTGTTAGACGCAGCATCGAATTATTTTTTGAATTACCAGCCTTCGCAATCACCTCTACTTCTGCGGGTGCACTCTTATACTTTCCATTAATTAAAACACCTTCACGAATCTTTTTCAACTCTTCGTGATTAAGTTTTCCAATTACCTTAACCAAGTAGGTCTTCTTGATCTCATATTTGGGATGGGTCAATTGAAAATCAAGTGTCCCATCGTTAGTTAAAATGAGAAGTCCACTAGTGTCATAATCCAGTCTTCCAACGGGATAAATTCGTTCTGGAACTTTCTTAAAAAACTTAAGACAGTTTTGCGATCTTTCTCATCATTTACTGATGAAATCACCCCCGCGCGGTTTATACAACGCAAAATACACTAAGCGTTCTTTCTTTAATGGTGTGCCATCAACCTCAATTCGATCAGTAGGATCCACCTTAACTCCTAGCTGATTAACAACCTTACCATTCACTTTGACATGACCAGTGCTAATTAGCTCCTCTGATTTCCTTCTAGAAGCCACCCCATCATGCGCCATTACCTTTTGTAATCTTTCACTCATTTTATTGATCCTCCAATGGTTTCATCTCATCATCAAATATTTGAACGTAATCTTTGGGATCTTTCCCTTCATCAAGTTCTGGTAGATCATCAATTTTTCAAGGTTAAATGCACTTAAAAATAAATCTGTAGTGCCATAGAGTTTGGGTTTACCAGGTTCGTTTTTTCACCATTAACCTTAATTAAGTTCTGCGTAAGTAAATTTCGGATTGAAATTGAGCTATTAACTCCTCTAACATTGTCAACTTCAATTCGAGTGACTGGTTGTTTGTAAGCAATAATTGTAAGTGTTTCCAAAGCCGATTGAGTCAACAGATCATCATCCGCTTTCACAAATTTTTGTACAACATCAGCATACTCTCGCTTAGTTGACATATGGATGATATCACCATTTTTGCAGTATACAAAGTCCAAATTGAGTGCTTGCATATCGTTTTTTAATGCGTCTACTTCACGTTGGACTTCACTCTCACTTTTACTAGTCAGCTTCATTAATTGTTTAATTGTCATTCCAGCGTCTCCAGACACGTACAAGAGTGCTTCAATTTCAGCCATTAAATTCATTAATTCCATTTCCTTATTAAGATTTCTCCATCATTACTTGTTTGAACTACGCGAACGCTTTGGTGCTTAACCATCTCTAACAGTGCTAAAAAGTCTGTTACCAATTCCTCAAGCGGATAATTACCGCTTAACAACTTAGAAAATGGCATTTCATAATCTACAGCAGAATCTAGTTTCCGTCTAATGATTTCACTCTGTTCATTTACACTAAAATCCCAATCCTGAACCTCTTCAATCTGTGGAGCTGAGCTCAGGTGTCGCCGTCGCATAATTTTGTCCCAAGCGTGTTCAAGCAAACTAACTTCAAACTCGTTTGCCCCAATCATTACATCTGATTTATTAAACGATCGATCCCGAAAATGATATTGAGTGCGTTCTTTTTCCTTTATTCGTAATTTTTGGGAAGCCCGTTTAAATCGTTTGTATTCAATCAACTGTCCCACTAAATCATCTCGCGGATCCTCATCTTCATCATCGTCGGTCTCCTTAGCAAGTAACATCTTGGACTTAATCCGCATTAAGTTGGCTGCCATGACAAAAAAATCACCAGCAACATCGAAATTTAGTTGTTTCATCTGATTCAAATAATCAAAATATTGTTCAGTAATATCTTTAATATTAATATCATAAATATCCATTTTAGACTGATGAATAAGATGCAATAAAAGTTCTAATGGCCCATCAAAATCATCTAAGTGAATTTGTAGATTGTCGCTGCTCATGACTCAGCTCCCATTTGCTAATAACATCTTGGGTATTAAAAGTTCCCATGATCTTCTGATCTGGATACTCATTTTCAACACTATCAAGTATCCGAAATTCATTAAAAATAGTATCTGCATCAGGAGTCAGCGTGATTCTTCTTACAACCACATTCTTAGGATTAGCTTCAATCCCGACGATCCCGGCCCAGTTTCCAAACTGATCTTTCCACAGATAAATATCACGATTATCCGCATTTCGATACCAATTCATTTCTTCCAAGAGATGTTTTGTCTTATCACTACTTTTAGAAAGGGACAACATCCCCATCACGATCTTCTCATAATCATTACGATACTTAAATAACATTATAATCACCTCAACCAATTGATTATACCGACTAACTCATGCTCTAGGATGGTACTTGTCATAGACCTGACTTAAACGTTCATGAGAAATGTGGGTATAAATCTGAGTTGTCGAAATATCCGAGTGGCCAAGCAGTTCTTGAACCGTTCTTAAATCCGCTCCATTTTCGAGAATATGGGTAGCAAAAAGAATGACGCAAAGTATGCGGAGTAACATTCTTTTTAATCCCAGCCAAACTTACATACCGTTTGATCTTTTCCCAGACACTCTGACGACTAATGCGACCACCATGAGCATTTAAAAGACATAGGGTGAAGTTCGATGTTTAAGTAACTTCAAACGGCTACCATTTAAATACTTAGAAAGCCAATTTTGAGCAACGTTTCCAATTGGGACAATTCGCTCTTTATCACCCTTCCCAATGGTTTGAATCAAATTCATCTCTAAATGAAGATCAGATAACTTTAGATTAATCAATTCTGAAACCCGTAATCCCGTGGCATACAGCACTTCTAAGATAGTTCGATCTCGAATGCCATACTTATTATTTGTATCCGGCATTTTTAGTAAACGATCAACTTCATCTACAGATAGCACATCTGGCAGATGCTTGCCCTTTTTGGGTGTATCAATTTTATTCATAGGATTTTGTTTAATAATCTTAAACTCCATAAGATACTGAAAAAAATTTACGTAACGTTGATACAAAACGAATGATAGTATTACGCGATTTGCCCTTTTGCTTCATCATTTCCATATAATTCAAGATTTCATACTGATCAACATCTTTAAACGAATTAACATGCTTTTCTTTCATACCAGTACAGAATTCTTTTTTAGGTCCTGCCGATAGCTTTTGATGGTGTTGTCAGATAATCCCCGTTCAACCAAAAGATAGTGAAGATAATCTTCAACTTGGTCATTCAACTATTTTCATCTCGTTTCAGCTAATTTAATTCCGGTTGGTGTTTCTTCAATGATCCGGGCCTTTAATAAGCGCCCAAGTGCTCGTTTAAACTGGGCTTTACTAATTCCAAAATAATCTTTAATTTCTTGCGGATCACTTTTATCGTTATAGGGCAATTCATTGTTTGGCTTATGTTCTAAGATGGTTTGAATCATCTTAGCATCCTCGCCGATTACTTCATATGCTCGGGGGCGAAGGGATAAGTACAGGGTTTTATTAGGACGAATCCCAATAATTCTAGCATTCACCTTTTCACCTAACCGCGGTTGTTGTTCCTCTTCCGACTTATCAATAAAGCCCAGATTATAATGATCGGTAATAACTTCAGTTCCCATTAGTTTGGGATTGATTACCCAAGCCGTTACGTCACGATTCTTTAACTTTGGATCATTCACTGGTTGAGAAATGGCTTTATATATCTGTGAATCAGCCAATTCGCCCCCAAATGCGATTTTTACTATCCTTTTTAAGGGAAATTAGAAGTTCATCACCCACTTCAGGCCAGAGCGATTTAATATCAGGGAGGTCATCAAGTGAGACTGCCACGTCCTTATCTGGCAAACCAATATTGACAAAAATTCCTAAACCAAACTTAATACCGACTACTTTTCCCCATGCGTAACTATCGACACCCACATCGGGAACATTACGAGTTATTTTCATTTGGTGCTTTTCATTTTCGTATACAAATCCCTTGAAATTACCACCCATTTTGATGGGTTTCTTCAGTTCATCCTTGTTCAAAGAATAGGTAATCCCATTATTTTGGATAAAATATTCCTTATCATTTTCATCAATTACTTTTCCTGTAATTACGGTTCCAAGATCTTCATTCATATTATCTCTCCATCCCAACGCTTTTAATGACCATTATACCAAATAAAAAAAAGCATCCGATATTTTCGGATGCTTTATTATTAATAATTATTATTTAGCTTTTGATTGATTACCGGCGTAAACGATTCCACGACGACCATCAACAGTAACTAATTGACCATCTTTGATGTTTTCAACTGCATCGGTAGCACCAACAATAACAGGAATGTTAAGTGAAATACCAACAACAGCAGCGTATGAAGTCAAACCACCGTTTTCAACAACGATTGCACTTGATTTCTTCATAGCTGGTAAGTAATCCTTGTTTGTGTCTTTAACAACAAGAACACCACCATCAACGGCCTTATCATTAGCTTCTTGAGCATCTTTAGCAACCACTGTCTTACCAATAACAGTTTCACCACCGACACCTTGTCCTTGAGCTAACTTGGTACCAATCAACTTAACACGGATAGTGTTAGTAGTTCCTTGATCACCCAATGGAACACCGGATGTGATCAAAATCATGTCACCTTCCTTAGCAAGTCCGGTTTCAACTGCTTTCTTAGCAGCTAATTCGAACATTTCATCAGGATTTGAAGGCTTGTCAACTAAGATTGGTTGAACTCCATAGTTAACCGTCAATCCACGACGAACACGATCATTAAAGGTTAAAGCAAGAATATCAGCATCTGGATGATACTTAGAAATCATTCTAGCAGTGTAACCTGATCCAGTTGCAGCAACGATGGTATGAATTCCCATGTCTTTAGCAATTCGAGCAACTGAATCGCCTAATGATTCGGTAACGTCACCATTGCCAAACTTTGGACGTGGAGTTCCAAATTCAAAGAAATGTTTGTCAGCTTGAATGTCGATCTTGCTCATCATTGAAACTGATTTAACTGGGTAATCACCGTTAGCACTTTCACCAGAAAGCATCGTAGCATCAGTACCATCATAAACGGCATTAGCAACATCAGATACTTCGGCACGAGTAGGTCTTGGTTCTTCTTGCATTGAATCAAGCATTTGAGTAGCAGTAATAACTGGCTTACCTAAATCGTTACAAATCTTAATTAAATGCTTTTGAACGGTTGGAACGTTTTCTGGTGGGATTTCAACTCCCATGTCACCTCTAGCAACCATCAAACCATCAGAAACTTTAATGATTTCATTAAAGTTATCGATTCCTTCTTGTGATTCAATTCTTAGGGAAGATTTGAACGTCTTCCATATTCTTACTTTCAAGTAAGGCACGGATGTCTAAGACATCTTGTGGCTTTCTAACGAATGAAGCAGAGATATAGTTAATACCATGGTCACAACCAAAGAGGATATCATCAGTATCTTTTTAGTAATACCAGGCAAGTTAATTGAAACTCCTGGAGCATTAACACCCTTACGTGAACCTAAGACTCCGTTATTTTGAGCAGTAACTACCAACTCTTTGTTAGCATCGTCTTTTTTGTCGATTTTGGTATCTAAAAGACCATCATCGAACAAAACGTGTCCACCAACTTTAACATCGTCATACAAACCGGGGTAAGAAACAGCAATCTTGTCTTTTGTTCCTTCAAGGTTACCATCCATTGAAATTCTAAATTGATCACCAGTGTGGTATTCAATCTTTCCGTCTTTTTTGTACAGTGGTTCTGATTTCAGCACCCTTAGTATCTAAGACAATTCCAACAACCTTACCAGTTTTCTTTTCCGCTTCTTTCACCTTGTTCATACGATCTAAATGTTCCGCATGATCTCCGTGTGAAAAATTAAAACGAAAAACGTTTGCTCCTGCTTCAATAAGCTTAGTGATGGTATCAACATCAGTACTTGCAGGACCAAGTGTACTTACGATCTTTGTTCTCTTCATAAGTAAAGCCTCTCCTTTTTGCACGGCACACACCTGTGCACCACGCATTATTTGATTTCAAGTGTATTGTATCACTTTTCCGTAGGATTGTCGTTGTTTTCACAGTCAAAATTTATCATTGTGTAACAACGTTTCCATCCCCCTAAAATGTTCCATAAATCTTGCATCAAACTTGTATTAATCGCTACATTATATTTTTTTATCTAGGAGTTGTTTACGGTCATCTGCGGTCCGATAAATTAAAATCCTAGTATTGCCTGGATGATCTTGAATAACCCGCATTATATCCTGATAAATGGCACTTTCATCATGATCCGAATCAATTTTTAGATATAACTTTGGCCCACTGGTTTTAGCTTCGGAATTATGAACAACGTTTGCAGCTGGTTCAATCGAATTGGCCACTAACTGAAGTCCCCTTTGAACTTCAACATTACCAGCAATTACAACAACCATACCACTTTTTAACCATCCACTGATCTTATTATAAAGTTTGGGGAAAATAGTAACGTCAATATCACCAAACGGATCGTTTCCATCGATGAAAGCCATTAATTGTCCCTTTTTGGTTCGAATGGTTTTAACGTGGGACACAAATAAAATCATTTTGACGTTTTTAATTGGATCATGAACGTCGCTGGTATTTAAAGCATGAATCCGTTTCTGCAAACCAGCATAATGTTCGACGGGATGCCCAGTTAGATAAGTGCCTAAATATTCATTTTCCTTGTTAAGCTTATCCCAGTCGGAGAAATCATCCATCTTTTTTGATTTTGGGAGCAAGTGCTTGGATTAATTCAATGGAATTCCCACTTAATTCAGCCGAACTAATAAACTCTGGAATAGCATTAATCAGTTCATGACGATTATAGCCAAACCCATCAAGCGCACCAGAATAAGCCAATGAATTAAGGAGATCAACTTTTCTAAATCTTGGATCAATTCGGCTGATTAACTCCTGTAAATCATGGAAGTTCCCATTTTTGCTTCGTTCGTCATCAATGTTTTTAATGAAATCAGTTCGCAAGCCCTTAATTGCCCGAAATCCAAATCGGATTTTTCCATTTTGATAAGTATAATCATCCATACTTTCATTAATATCTGGACGCTCAACCTGAATCCCAAACTCTTTTGCTTCTTGTACATAATTTTTAATTTTACGCGAATTCCCCCAGAACAGAATTCAATAAAGATGCAAAAAAAGGACCAGGAAAATGAACCTTCAAATAAGCTAATTGAAACGCCATCTTGCTATAAGCAACTGCATGTGATTTATTAAATCCATAGTCAGCAAACCGTTCAATGTAATCAAACGTTGTTTCAGAAACGTCACTAGGATATCCATTTTTAGTTGCACCATCAATAAACTGGATCTTCATATCATCCATTTCTTTTGTGCTTCTTACTCATGGCACGTCTTAAAATGTCAGCTTGCCCAAGCGTAAAACCACCCATGGCTGATGCTAATTGCATCACTTGTTCCTGATAAACAATGATGCCAAACGTTGATCCAAGAATATCCCTAATGGTTTGGTTAGGATAATTAACTTTCTGTGTCCCATTCTTACGTGCAATAAACATATCAATATTTTTAATTGGACCGGGTCTATAAAGAGCATTAACGGCCGCTACCATATCAAAATTGTCAGGCTTTAGCTTACGTAACACACTTTGAATCCCAGATGACTCAAACTGAAAGACCCCATCAGTTTTGCCAGCCTGAAACAATTTCAGAGTTTTCTGATCGTTTAAATCAATTTCGTTGATTTTAAATTTTGGATCAATTTCAGAATGAATGATTCTTAAAATATTAGCCATTGTTGATAAGTTTCGTAGTCCAAGAAAATCGATCTTTAATAGTCCCACGCTTTCAACATAATATTTTGAATACTGTGTCATTAATAAGCCATCATTTCCGGATTGGAGTGGAGAACGATCAACAATCGGGTCTTCACTTAAAAATCAAGCCCGCAGCGTGCGTTGAAAAATGACGTGGTAACCCTTCGAGTTTTTCTGCCGTATCAAACAACAATTGATTAACTTTTTGGTCTGCTAATAAATTCTTTAATTTTTGTGATTCTGACTCAGCTTTGCTTAGCGATTCATGCAATCGATTAGGAATTGCTGACGACCATTGTGACATCTGGGTTGGAGTCATTCCAAAGACCCGGCCAACATCACGAATGGCTTGTTTAGCGGCTAAGGTTCCAAACGTTACAATTTGGGCAACATGCTCATTTCCATACTTATGATGGACATACTGTAAAATGTCATCACGCCGATCATCAGGAATATCTAAATCAATATCTGGCATTTGAGCCCGTTCTTCGTTTAAAAACCGTTCAAACAATAGATTATACTTAATTGGATCAACATCGGTAATTCTTAAGGTATAAGCAACTAGCGAACCAGCTGATGAACCACGTCCGGGACCAGTAATAATACCATGCCGATGTGCAAAGTTTAAAACATCCCACACAATCAAAAAGTAATCATCAAAGCCCATGTGATTGATTACACTTAGTTCTCGATCAAGTCGCTTTTGGTATGCTGGTTGATCAAGCTGTCTTTCCTTTAGCCCCTGCTCACACAACTGACGTAAGTATGCTTTTGAAGTTAGCTGGTTCGGTGTGGTAAAACTTGGTAGTTTTGGTTGCTCTTGAGGAATATCAACGTTTACAGCATCAACAATTTTCTGATTATTTAAAACTGCCTGATCAAGTCCCAACTCGTGGTACTGACTCTCTACGTCATGGCGATCTTTTAGCCACTTAGATCCGACTTGATGTTGCTTTTCCATTGGATGATCCATTACTTTACCAGTCCCAATTGCCTTTTAAAACCTCATTGGGAAAATAATCACTAGCATCCAAATATTCAACCGAATTAAGGGCGACCAAATCAACGTTCAGTTCAGCAGCTAGATCATGAATGTGGCTCATTAATAATTTAGATAAACTTAAATTAACTCCGATTTTGACTGAATTTAAATCAGAAACAGTTTTAATATCATTAATAAGCTTCCTTGCATCATCAGTTCTGCCAATCTCAATTAACTTTCTTAATTCACTATTTTCAGGAAAAATGACAAATAAATGATGAAATTGATTCTTGATCTTCTCAATGAGATTCGTTTGCTCATTATCCATCAATAATGATGAAATTTTCATCAAGTTTTGATACCCAGTATGATCCTTAGCAATCAAAACCAGTTCAGATGGCTCTTCCTTAAAAAACATTCCACTTAAAACCACCGTCAAACCGATAACCGGCTTAATCCCCTGGCGTTTAGCTTCATTATAGAACGCCACTGCTCCATAAAGTACGTTCCGGTCGGTTAACGCAACACTGTCATAACCACGTGCCCTGGCCTTCTCGATTAATTTTGGAACCGTATCAGTACTTTGAAGTAGGCTATAAGAAGTAATATTTTTGTAATGGATTATATCCCAAATTTGTCATCTCCCTTCTTAAACTTCACTAATCATTATACCAAATGAAATTAGTAAAATTTATCAGACATTAGCTGATGTTTGCAATTGATTTTTTCCGTTATAGTGATAAACTACTCTTATTGAGAGGTGTTAATTATGAAGACATTTGCTGCTAACTTGACTGGTGCTTTCTGGGGTTTCGTCTATGGTGAAATTATTGGATACATTGGCTCTGCTTTAGTCGGTGCACCATATAATTGGATCCAAGTTGGAGTAATCGGCGCTGTTGTTGCACTAATTGCTTTCAATGGAATTAGATTGATTAGTCGTTAATTATAAACAAAAAATAACCTGCAGGTTGATTGATCTGCAGGTTATTTTTTTATTCTTTCGCAACGTCTTCTGAAATTTTGACGATCAAATCAACCGCTTTTTCCATTGTCTGAAGTGAAACATACTCAAAACGGCCATGCATGTTTTCGGGCCCGGCAAACAAATTAGGTGTCGGAATTCCAAGAAAAGAAATCTTAGAACCATCAGTCCCACCACGAACAGGATAAATATTTGGTTTAATACCAACCTCATTCATGGCATCTTTAGCAATATTAATCGGGGTCATATCCTTCTTAATTACCTCGGCCATGTTGTAATATTCATCATGCATTTCCAGTTCGACTCGACCGTCGCCGTACTTTTCATTAAATTGATCAACTAACTTCTGAATGAATTCTTTGCGTTCATTGAACTTATCTTTATCGTGATCACGGATAATGTAATCTAACTTTGCATGATCTGTCACCCCATCAATCGCCAATAGATAGTAAAATCCCTGACGATCCTTAGTGTTCTCCGGACGTTGATCCTTAGGCAACTGATTATGAAAATCAATGGCGAGTTGTGAAGCATTCACCATTACACCATAAGCATCACCAGGATGCACATCGGTTCCATTAAACTTAATTGTAGCGGCAGCTGCATTGAAAGTTTCGTACTCTAAATCTCCAAGCGGACCACCATCAACAGTATAGGCAAAATCAGCGCCAAAATCAGTAACGTCAAATTGATCAGCACCAGTTCCAATTTCCTCATCTGGTCCAAAACCAATTACAATATCACCATGTTTAATCTCAGGATGATCAATTAAATACTTCATTGCGGTCATGATTTCGGCCACACCAGCTTTATCATCGGCTCCTAAAAGAGTTGAACCATCGGTAGTAACCAACGTTTGACCAGCATACTTCTTAAGGGTTGGAAATACGTTAGGATCCAATTTGTACTTTCCGTCTTTATCAAGATTAATAACTGTTTTTCCGTCATAATCCTTTACGATCTGAGGATGAACGTGTTCGGAGTTAAAGTCAGCCGTATCAACGTGAGAAATGAATCCAATTTTAGGAACCTTTTGATCAATGTTACTAGGTAAATCCGCAAAAAACGTATCCACTCTTTTCATTTGTTCGTACGTTTTTCATCCCAATGTCCTTTAACTCATAAGAAAGTTCATTTAGAAAATCAACTTCCTTTGGATCAGATGGAATCGTATCAGAATTGGGATTAGATCGCGTATTTACCCGTACATACTTTAAAAAGCGATCTAATAGTTGTTTACTATCAGCCATAGTTCTTCCTCCTATATAAACTCAAATGGATCCGTGTTCAATTGCGATGCAAATACATTGATTTTCCAATTATTTTCGTCGGACCAACGCGTAAACATTTCAGCTAATTTGTTTTTACAAATACTTTCGATATGGTGGCCAGGATCAATTGCAGACAGACCATTAGAAAGCATCTCTTGAGAAGTATGATAATACAAATCACCCGTAATATAAACTTGGACGCCTCGTTTAATTGCTTCTGGATAAAACTTTCCTCCATCACCACCAAGAATAGCAACTCGGGAAACATTTTGTTGATCATCATTCGTTACCATTCGTAAACCATTAATTCCAAACACTTGTTTACATAGTCTTCCCAAATCAATCACCTTCATTGGCCGTTTTAAATTGCCAAAGCGCCCCATCGAATAATTAGTTGGATTTCCGTTTGAATCTAAATGAGGAACAAGGCCAGTAGGATTGTGAAGACCAATGGCATCTGCCAACCAATCGTTCATGCCACCATTTGCATTATCCAAGTTGGTGTGAGCAGCGTACACGGTAATGTGATGTTCTAAAAGATTTGCGTACATCTGATTTTTGTGGATCAGCCAGATCAAGATTCCTTGCTGGATGAAACATAACGGGATGGTGTGCAAATATAAAATCTACATCTCGATTAATTGCTTCTTCTACAACCTCTGGCCTTACATCGAGGGTCGTCATCACGTTCTTAATTTTCTGGTCCTTTGATCCAATTTGAAATCCAGTAGGATCATGAGGTTCAGCAAGTGAAAGAGGTGCAAATTCTTCAAATCTAGTGATCAAATCATTAACTGTGGTCATTTAAAATCTCCTTTAATTCTGCATTAATTTTCTGAATATGGCGAATTTTATCTAATGGTGGGTTAGTTGCATTATTCAAGTTATTCAACACAACCTTGTTCTTGCGAATTCGATCGGTCCACTTATCAATAAATTCTGGATTCTTTTTGCTTTAAAAGAACAGGACCAAATCGCAATTCCTGCTTAGAATATTCCACCCGTTTGACAACTGGCTTAGCCAACATCATTTCATAAAAATGTCCTGCATCAAAAACAATGTTTTCCGCTTTAATTCCATATTGGTTGGATACTAACCACCTACGTAAACGAATTTCATCAACGTTTGGCTGAAGAATCAAAGCAGTTTGATCAGTTAGTTTATGCTTTCCCCGTTCAAGAATTTGGGTGATCAATTCCCCACCCATTCCAGCAATTACAATGGCGTTTACGTGATCATCAGGATTAATCACATCAAGTCCATCTCCCAATCGAGTTGTCATTTTATCAGTCAAATGCTGCTCTTCCATCTCAGATGTTGCATTTTTAAGTGGGCCAGGAGCTACTTCACCAGCAATTGCATACTTAATTAAATCTCGTTTTAATAGGTAAGCTGGAACATATGCATGATCGGAGCCAATATCTGCCATAATGGATCCATTAGGAACTAAATCAGAAACTGCTTGCAGTCGTGGCGATAATTTTTTTGCCGTCATTATCTTCCTCCAAATTCAATAAAAAAAGGCAGCGATCCGTTGGGATCTCTGCCACTTTTTTTAATCTAAGAAATCTTTTAGTTGTTTACTACGTGATGGATGTCTCAATTTTCTCAGAGCTTTAGCTTCAATCTGACGAATTCGTTCTCGGGTAACACCAAAAACTTTTCCAACCTCTTCCAAAGTTCGAGTTCTTCCATCATCTAAGCCAAATCTCAACCGAAGAACATTTTCTTCACGATCAGTAAGCGTATCAAGGACACTTTCTAATTGTTCCTTTAAAAGTTCATAAGCTGCGTGATCAGCCGGACTCGTTGCATCTTCATCTTCAATAAAATCACCAAGATGAGAGTCATCCTCTTCCCCCAATTGGGGTTTCCAAGTGATACAGGTTCTTGAGCAATTTTGAGAATTTCTCGGACTTTTGAAGTTGGCATATCCATTTCAGCACCAATTTCTGATGGAAGTGGTTCTCTACCAAGATCCTGTAGTAATTGACGTTGAATTCGGATCAACTTATTAATGGTTTCAACCATATGAACTGGAATTCGAATCGTTCGAGCCTGATCCGCGATTGCCCGAGTAATTGCCTGTCTAATCCACCAGGTGGCATAGGTTGAGAACTTAAATCCTTTTCGATAATCAAACTTCTCAACGGCTTTCATTAGACCCATGTTACCTTCTTGAATTAGATCAAGGAATTGCATTCCACGACCAACGTAACGCTTAGCAATTGAAACAACTAATCGTAAGTTAGCCTCTGCTAATTCTTGTTTAGCGGTTTCATCACCCTGTTCAATTCTTAAAGCTAACTGAACTTCTTGGTCAGCCGTTAGTAGCGGAACACGTCCAATTTCTTTTAGGTACATTCTTACTGGATCATTAATCTTAACACCTTTGGAACTTGAAGCATTCTTTAATTCCTTTTGGGTAACTTTTTAGCAGCCTTTAAAGCACGGGGGTCAGGCTCACCACTATCATCAACGATACTGATTCCAGAGTCCTCAATTTTTTCCATTAATTCATTCATTTGCTTCTTGTTCAAACTGAATGGAATTTGGAGTTCTTCTTCAAGGACCCCATAAGTGATATGACCCACCTTTTTGTACTTCTTCACAACCGCATCAAAAACTTTTTTGTATCCAGTTTTATCAAATTTTTCTTTACTAGTGGTCTTCTTGGCTCTAGTAGTTTTAGTTCTTGTGGTTTTCTTTGCAGTAGTCTTCTTAGTGCTTTTAGTTGCACTACTCTTTTTGGGAGCTGCCTTCGCAGTCTTATTTGTAGAATTTACTTCATTTTTCTTAATGTCTTTTTTCTGCCATAGAAATTGCCTCCCATTACTGTCTTTTTACTGATACTTCTTTTGCAAATCCTGGTATTCCTTGCCCAATTGGGCAGCTTTCTCAATATCACCCAACTTTACAGCGTCCATCATGGCCTGATGCTTGGTTTTTTAGTGACACTTCACCAGTTAAAGCTTGCCTTATTATTTTAACACAATCATCAATTTCTTTTTTCACTTGGCTCATTGGATAAAGCAGCCATTTCAATATTAGCAAGCGTAGATTGTAAATCAGATTCTTTCAAAAAAATCACTAAACTCTGCCGCACTATAATGATCATGATTTTGAAAATAGTGTTGTGCTAATAAATAAATTGTCTGATACTGATCGTGAACGAAACTGAACTCAGGATCATCTGTAACTTTCAACCACACGTTACAATTATTCAACATTCGCGATAAAAGTAACCGTTCCGCACTCTCAACCCGAGTAATCTTCTTAGGATTTTGATTCAACACTTCGGGAACTGTATCGGTTTTCAACATCCGAACTTGTTTTCTTTGACGTTTGTTAATAAATGTTGAGCGAATTTGCTTGCACTGAACGGTTAATGCATTCATATCTAACTCAAATTCATCTGAAAGCTGTTTTAGATAGACACTTCGTTCAACTGGTTTATCAATTTTAGCAATTACGTTTAAAGCCGCATCCACATAATTTAACTTTTCTTCATCATTACTTAAATCATACTGGGTTTTAAGAAAACGTAGCTCAAAAGAGACAGTAGTCTCCCGTGCACTTTTAATCGCATCTTTAAACTTGTCGTTTCCATATTTTCGCCGATATTCATCGGGGTCAATCCCCATTTGGCATTTGAATTACGCCAACCGTAAACTGACCTTCATCACCCAAAAGTGAAATGGCACGTTTAGTAGCTTTTTGTCCAGGATTATCACCATCGTAGCAAACATAGACCTGATTAGTTAACTGATTAAACTGGTAAATTTGTTCATTAGTTAAACTAGTCCCCATTGAAGCCACACCGTTTTTTTACTCCAGCTTGATAGGCTGAGATGACATCCATGAACCCCTCAAATAATATTAAGTTTTGTTCGTTGCGAATGCTAGGTTTAGCTAGATCAATGTTATAAATGATTTTCCGTTTGTTAAAAATACTTGTCTCTGGACTATTCAAATACTTGGGAATATCAGGATCTTTGTGTAAAATCCTTCCTGAAAATCCCACAGTCTTAGAACTATCGTTCCTAATCGGATACATGATTCGATTTGTAAATCGATCGCTTAGTTCTCCATCTGAATTTTCAATGAATAACCCCGACTTCCTCAAAAGTTGATAATCGGCTTTTTTGTTCTCAAAGAATGGCTTTAATAATCGTTGCCCTGGAGCAAAACCTAAATTAAAAGTTTCGATCATGTCATCCGTGATTTTTCGATCATGAAGATACTTAAGAGCTGGGACACCTAGTTCGGTGTTAACCAACACATGATGATAAAGTTTGGCGGCCTCTTCTTGTAACTGAATAAGATTATTTTTCTCAGTGTGAACCGGAGAGTTATCACCACCATTTTGGATTGAATCAGGAAGCTTAATTCCCTCATCATTAGCCACTGCAATTACAGCTTCGGGAAAAGAAATTCCCTGTAAATCCATTAGGAATTTAAAAACATTCCCTCCACGACCACAACTAAAGCAGTGAAAAATTTGCTTACTTTCGGACACAGAAAAGGATGGTGTTCTCTCTTCATGAAACGGACACAAACCAAATAGGTTATTCCCAGACTTTTTTCAAGTTAACGTATTTACTAACAACGTCAGTAATATTGGTCTGATTTAAGACATCATCAATTACCGTTTCGGGAATTTTTGCCATGAAATCACCATCCCTTCTTAGGATTACATACTACTATTTATTATTTTTATTTAACAATGATTTCATCAACCGCCGCAAATCGATCAATCAAACGTGCCAAATTAGTTAACTCAGCTAATCGGTTCGTTCTAACTTTCTCATCATCAACCATCACCATGGTTTGATCAAAATAATCATTAATGGCTGGACGCAAAGAAGTAAGTTCTTCAAAAGTTTGGTTAGCATTTAATTCATCGAAGTTTTGGCTGATTCGGTCAACTTGTTCATTAAGGACCCTTTCGGAGTCATTTTCAAACATGTTCGGATCGACTTCAAGTAATCCCGTCTTTAAAATTACCCTTTTGTGCAATTCGAACCACTCTTGTTAAGGATTCAATGGCTTCCTTAAAGTGAGCATCATCCTTATGATCATTTAACGTCATTGCCGTTTCTACATTAAAGTAGATGTCACTGTCAGTGGAACCAACGGCTGCATCAATCAGATCATAACGAATATCCTGTGATTTTAATTGTCGCTTAATTCTTTCTTTAATAAAAAGATACCACATCAGAAACAATTGGATTTTGATTAACCTTTGGTAAAACGTCGGCTTGCTTCTCTTGAGCAATCGCATTTTCATAAGCGGAACAAGTGGCATCCGCCATTTTTTCATTGGTAACAATTCTAACAATTCCAGCTGCTTGTCTTCTAAGGGCATATGGGTCGTTAGAACCGTTTGGAACCATGCCAGCAGCAAAGAAAGTCATAACACTATCAAGCTTATCAGCAACGGAAAGAACTGCACCAACTTTAGTTTTAGGTAACTGTCCATCAGCTGAAATTGGAAGATAATGTTCCCGAATTGCGGTAGCAACCTCAGGATCTTCACCAGCTAATAGGGCATATTTTTCACCCATCACACCTTGTAATTCGGCAAACTCGCCTACCATTCCAGTCACTAAATCAAACTTATAGATTTCGGCAGCTCGCTGTAAATGCTTTAACTGTTTTTCATCCAAGCCCACTTCTTCACCAATCAACTTTGCAATAACTTGAACACGTTGCATTTTATCATATTCAGATGAAATCTTATCATGAAAGCTTACCGTTTTAAGTTTATTTACATAGTCATCAATTGTTTGCTGTTGATCCTCATTATAGAAGAAATCAGCATCATCAAGACGCGCAGTTAAAACCTTTTCGTTTCCAGCTATCACGTTATCAAGATGATTTTCGTCCCCATTACGTACGGAAACAAAATAAGGTAATAAATTGCCATCTTGATCTTCAACATAAAAGAAACGTTGGTGGTTTCTCATTGAGGTAATTAAAACTTCACGTGGGATTTTTTAAGAAATGATCATCAAATTTCCCAGCAAAGCTGGTTGGCCATTCAACCAGGTTATTAACCTCTTCAAACAAGTCACTATCAATGTTAATTTTCCAATTGTGCTTTTTAGCAATGGCTTCAATTTGCTTCCGAATTAAGTCCTTACGTTTGTCTGCATCAGCAATTACATGTTGGTTAGTTAATGCTTCTTCATAATCCTTAGCATTTTTTAATTCGACGTCTTTTCCTAAGAATCGGTGTCCCCAAGTAGTTCGACCTGAATGAACATCAACGATTTGCATTGGAATAACTTCATCATCTAACAAGGCCACAATCCATTTAATGGGACGAATAAACTCAAACTTATTTGTTCCCCATTTCATAAGGGTTGGAAATGTCATGGACTTAACAACATTACTAAGTCCGCTTAAGACGACCTGGACTGGTTTCCTTCAATGTGCTTTTTAACGAAGGCATATTTTGTGCCTTTGACGTCTTTGAAGACAATGTCCGCTGGAGATAATCCTTGTCCTTAGTAAATCCAATGGCAGCTTTACTCCAATCACCATTTTTATCCTTTACAATTTTTCGGCAGGACCCTTTACTTCTTCATCGACATCAGGCTGCTTATCAACCAGCCCCGTAATCTGAATTGCTAATCTGCGTGGGGTAGAAAATTTTTGATTTGATCATAAGAAATTCGTTGATCTTTTAGGTATGCAGCCGTCTTATCTGCCAGTTGATTGACACTGGGAGTAACCACATGTGCTGGCATTTCTTCTAATCCAATTTCTAATAAAAATGTTCTTGACATTTATTTCTCCCCCTTTCCGTTATTACGATTATTACCATGTTTTTTATGTTTCTTTTTATCTTTTTGATCATCATGCAAAAGTTCTTGTCGTTTCTTTTCATCCTTAATGGTGGGAAACCACGCTTTTTACGTTCTGCTACAAAAGCCTTCGCAATCGCATGTGCCATCTTTCTAATTCGTGATAAATAACCAGCACGTTCGGTTACCGAAACGGCGCCCCTGGCATCGAGTAAATTAAAAGTATGGCTACACTTCAAGATATAGTCGTAAGCAGGGTGAACTAGTCCAAGGGAAATTAATCGTTTAGCTTCCTTTTCATATGCATTAAACATTTGGTGCAACATCTTCTGATCGGACTCTTCAAAGCTATATTTGGAGTGTTCATACTCAGGTTCTTTAAAGATATCACCATACTTAACTCCATTACCCCACTCAAGATCAAAAACATTATTAACATCTTGAATGTATGAAGACAAACGTTCAAGTCCATATGTGATTTCAACGGCAACAGGATCCATGGTAAGTCCACCAACAACTTGGAAGTAAGTAAACTGGGTAACTTCCATTCCATCAAGCCAGACTTCCCATCCAACTCCCGCACATCCCATTGAAGGGTTTTCCCAGTTGTCTTCAACGAAACGAATATCATGTTCAAGAGGATTAATCCCCAACTGCTCTAATGAATTAATGTACAGTTCCTGAATGTTGTCCGGAGAGGGCTTCATCAAAACTTGAAATTGATGATGTTGATACAGTCGATTAGGATTTTCGCCATAACGACCATCAGCGGGACGTCTTGATGGTTCCACGTAACAAACGTTCCAGGGCTCTGGACCAATTGCACGTAGAAAAGTGTAAGGACTCATGGTTCCTGCACCTTTTTCCGTGTCATATGATTGCATCCTCATGCAACCTAATGAACTCCAATATGACTCTAAAGTACTGATAATATCTTGAACCGATAATTTTTTCCGTCATTACTTTTTCCTCCTAATTAATAAGCAAATAAAAAAGCCTATGCAAAAGTATCACTACTTCTACATAGGGACGATTTATTCGCGGTTCCACCCTACTTCTGAACTTAATCAGCAACTCGAGATTAAACGACTCCGAAAGTGCCAATCCATATTAACATCGACCACTTCTCACCATCGTGGCTTCACTGAGATGTCATAAATATAAACCATCTTTCATCAAGGTCAGTTATTTAACTAACTTAATTATAAAATTATCAGTCACAACCGTCAACGTTTAATCATTATTTAAGGTTAATTTTCCAATCGTTCATCTGATCTAAAAATTTTTTACTTTTCAAATTCAATCCGACAGAACTATCATAAATTTTATCAATTACACTTCGTAATTTCTTCTTAGTTTTTTCATTAACCTGAATATTTCCGATCTTTTTAAATTAACCGCTGAAAATAAACGAAGGTAGTAAATTGTCTTTTGATCTAAATGCATTCGATGAGGATCCATATTGAAATGATCCTCACAAATAATACCACCATACTCTTCCGAATAATCAAATTTTTTATTAGTTTGATGGCAGATCACACACGACTTAAAATCTGGTGCCACCCCAAAAACCGGTAATAATTGGATTTCAATAATATTAGTAACAACTTCAGCATCAAACCCACTGTTAATCATGTTCAACGCATAGTATAAACGATTAAACCAATCATTAATTTTAACCCCTTCAGGAAAAGCGGCATCAATTAACGTCATGATATAGGTGGCATATGCATCCAAATAAATGTCATTCGAAATTTGTTCAAAATGTTTAACGTCATTCCCACTACTAATGTATGACAATCCCTCTGGCCTTAAAGTACCTTCATAGGTCCCAAAACTAAAGGGTAAAATGTCTCCTGCCATTTTAAAATTAGCTTTATTAGCTCCCCTTACAAAGAACATTTTAAGTCCAGCTTCAGCCGTTAAAAATTTCACCAACATATCATGTTCACGATAATTTTTACGGTATAACAAAATTCCATGAAACATTTGGCTCTTTGGATTTACTGACAAAATATCACCTAGTAACTATCTTTGCGGTATCCTAATTGTCTTAAAGCGGATTCTTTTTCACGCCAACTCGGTTGAACCTTAACCCATAACTCCAGATATACCTTACTACCAAGTAAATCTTCAATTTCTTTTCGAGCTAAGGTTCCGATTTTTTTAAGCATTCCACCATTTTTGCCGATTAGGATACCTCTTTGACCTTTTCTTTCTACAATAATATTGGCATCAATATGAACATTACCATTATCTTGTGTCTTCATTTTTTCGACTTGCACAGCAACTGAATGAGGGATTTCCTGTCTGGTTAATTCCAAAACCTTTTCTCGAATCAATTCTCCTACGATAAAACGTTCGGGATGATCAGTAATTTCGTCATCCGGATAATACTGGGGACCCTCTGGAAGCTTAGCAACTAAAGTATTCAATAGTTCATCAACATTGTTACCCTGAAGAGCAGAAATTGGAAATACATCTGCCCAATCATAAGCCCGTTTATAGGTATCCATAATTGGTAATAAACTATTAGGATTAATCTCATCAATCTTATTAATAACCAAATAGACGGGACTATTAACCTGCTTTAGTTGATCAATAATATAATTATCGCCAGCTCCACGTGTCTCAGTTGCGCTGACCATAAATAGAACTGCGTCAACTTCTTTTTAAAGAAGAGAGAGCAGCTTCATCCATATAGTCATCTAACTTGTTCTTAGGCTTATGGATTCCAGGAGTATCAATGAAAACAATCTGCGCATCATCAGTAGTGTAAATTCCCTGAATCTTGTTCCTTGTTGTTTGAGCCTTTTTCAGACATAATGGCCACTTTTTGGCCAATCACTCGATTTAAAAACGTTGATTTACCAACATTGGGACGTCCTACAATTGCTACAAATCCTGATTTGTATTTTGAAGTCTCTGCCATATTTTCCCCTTAATTAATTCAATAATTCAATAATTTTGGAACAAACACAAATAGTCCAACGACAATTGCAAAGATAGCCGTTAGTACCACACCACCAGCCGCAACGTCTTTAATCACTTTTACTCGTTCATCATAATGATGATCACTCATAAAATCCATGATTCTTTCAACCACAGTGTTAAGGATTTCACCAACAAGTACTAAAATAATGGCTGTCAAAAGCCACATAAATTGTTCCAGTCGAATCCGTAAAATAAATCCTAATCCCATCGTAATAACGGCACACGCCATATCAAACTTAAAATTTCGTTCGTGAATAAAAACCCATTTAATACCGTCATAAGCGTGACCAAAAAGCCTGGATGAAATTTTTGTTTTTACCCGTTTGTTTGTTATTTTTGTGAGTCCATAAGAATCCATAATCTTTCTTTGAAGAGGAAACATTACCGCTTCGTCTTCAGGTTTCATGTGATCATAACCATTTAAATGTAAAAATCCATGAACAACCAAGAACCCTAACTCTCGATCATTAGAATGATTTAAAAAAGTCAGCCTGTTCGGCTACTTTATCAACACACACAAAAATATCCCCGATATTTTCAGGAATATCCTTCTTCATTTCATCATTCATAATCACTGGAAAATCGTCATCACTCTGGTCCTCAATTGCAAAACTAATTACATCCGTAGCCCGATCAACTCCACGATAATCACGATTAATTTCTCTAATACGGTCATTATTAACTAAGGTAACTGACATCTCGGTATTATCCTTTAAGTTAATGTACTTAGAAGCATAATTTAGAATATCTCTAATCAGAGTAATTTTTTGGGGATCAACTCCATCTTGAGTTTGATCATATATTTCAAGATCCATATCTATTCTCCGTTATCATTTTTTTCGTACGCATTAATAATCTTGGCAACCACGGGATGTCTAACCATATCGTCAGCACTAAAATTAACAAAACTAATATCATCAATGTCTCGCAAGATTTTAGGAGCGGTTACTAGCCCACTTCGTACTCTTCCGTTTAAATCAATTTGAGAAACATCCCCATTAACAATCATTTTAGAACCAAAACCTAAACGTGTTAAAAACATTTTCATTTGTGCATTGGTCGTATTTTGAGCTTCATCCAAAATGACAAAGGAATTGTCAAGCGTTCTTCCACGCATATATGCCAAGGGGCGCAATTTCAATGACCCCACGATCCATTAATCGTTCACTATGATCAGATCCAAGCGTTGAGTTTAATGCATCATATAAAGGACGCAAATATGGATCAACCTTTTCTTTTAAGTCTCCGGGTAAGAATCCAAGGCTTTCACCAGCTTCAACAGCAGGTCTAGTTAAGACAATCTTATCCACATCACCCTTTTTGAGGGGCTGCTACTGCCATTACAACCGCTAAATAGGTCTTCCCGGTACCAGCTGGTCCGATTCCAAAAGTGACATCGTTATGCTTAATGGACTGGACATACTGACGTTGACCAAAATTCTTTACTCGAACGGGCTTCCCTTTATTATCCTTTAAAAGCACTTGATTATACAACTCTGGAAGAAATCCAAGGGTTCCCTTTTCAGCCATTTTCATGGCCGAAACAAAGTCACTAGAATTTAAAGTGATTCCAGAATGAATCAATTCAAGCATGCCATTCAAAATATCAATGGTATTTTGAACCGCCTTTTCGTCATCACCTTCGACAGTGATCTTTCCCCCCAGAATGACGAATTGATGTTGCCATACCCTGTTCTAAAATATCCAAAAAGGCATCTTGTGCACCAAATAAAGCGGCTTCATCATTGGGATTCTTTAACGTTAATTCTTTTTTAAACTTAAAATTATCTGTCAATCAAACAAGTTCCTTTCATATCGACTTTTACCTAAAATACTAGCATATAATCCGCCACTTACAAAGCAAAAGAACAAAAAGAACTCATTGATTCATTCAATGAGTTCTTTTCTAACTGAGAGCTTTATTAACTAGTTTATTAACAGTACTGCCATCAGCTTGTCCCTTAACTTTTCCCATGACAGCACCCATTACTTTTCCAAAGTCGCCCTTACCGGACGCTCCGAGTTGTTTGATTGTATCATTAACGATTTTTTTCAACGTCGGCTTCAGACATTTGTTTTGGTGCATAGTCTTCAAGAATCTTGAGCTCTTCTTCTTGACCCTTCACCAAATCATCTCTTCCACCATTCTTAAATTCAGCAATTGAATCTTTGTGTTGCTTAACTTCTCGATTAACAACAGCTGCCGCTTCAGCATCAGAAAGATCATGGCCTAATTTTTTTTTTCATTCATTAAATTAGACTTAAGCATTCTGACAATGGTTAATCTTGTCTTATCATGGTTCTTCATGGCACTTTTGAGATCATTATTTAATTCATCGGATAAAGCCATTTTAGCCCTCTTTTCATATATAAAAAACGCTCCCTATCATCAGGGGCGTTTCATTATTAGAAGCTGCGACGCTTCTTTTTCTTATTGTTACGCTTACGAGCTGCTTCTGATTTTAATTTACGTTTTACGCTAGGTTTTTCGTAAAACTCACGTTTACGGAATTCCTGAAGGGTACCGCTTTTGAAACCGTGCGCTTAAAGCGTCGAAGAGCATCATCAAGAGATTCGTTTTTTGCGAACGACAGTTTTTGACATGATAAATCCCTCCCTCCGAGCTTAAATAATACCGTTTGTATTTAATCCTTAACGGTCATTATTAATTATACATTATGGGGAATGGCCCGTCAACGAGTCTGAACGATAAATATGATAAAATACTAACAAAGTAGGAGGTAATATTATGACAACCAATTTCAATGCATTTATAATTTCAGATTCAAGTGGTGCCACAGCCATGTCAATCGCCCGAACTGCAGTAGCCCAATTTCCTGAAGCAAATGCAAACTTTAAACGCTATCCATTCATTCAAACGCAGTCGATGCTTGACGGGATTCTTAAACTAGCTAAAGAACAAGATGCCATTATCTTTCACACCTTGGTCGATCCTGATCTGAGCAAGCTAGTAACTGCCTTTGCCATGGATAATAATTTATATAGTTTTGATTGCATTCAAAAGCCAATTCAAATTATTTCCAAAAAGCTTCATGAATCAGCTGCCGAAGTTCCTGGTTTAGTTCATAACCTTAACGAAGACTACTTCAAACGAATCTCTGCAATTGAATTTGCGGTAGCAAATGACGATGGAAAACGACCGAATGATCTTAAAAAAGCGGATATTGTTCTCCTTGGAATCTCACGAACATCTAAAACACCCCTATCACTCTATCTGGCCAACCAAAATTTACTAGTAGCAAACGTTCCCATTGGACCAACCATCCAACTGCCAGAAGAAGTTTATCAAATCGACCATAATAAAATTTTTGGTCTAACCAACTCCGTTACAAACCTAAAGAAGATCCGCCAAGAAAGAATGATTGCATACGGACTCGACCCTGACACTCCATACTCAGACTCAAAACAAATAAAAAAAGAGCTTGACTATGCCAAGCATCTTTATCGTAAATTAGATTGTTTACAAATCAACGTGTACAACAAGTCCATTGAAGAAACAGCTACGATCATCACTCAGAGTCTAAACATTAATGAACAAGGTCACTAATCTTTCCATCCTTATAATCACGTTTAATATCTTCAATCATATCCGGATTAAACTTCTGTTCTTTTAGCATTTTGATCTCATATTGGTGAGGATTAATCTTAACATCATCATTAATTTTAATTGTTGGTGTTTCAATAATTTTAAGGGATCTTATCAAACTTAGGGTATCTGGCCACGTAATTCAGGGCGTCAAATCCAAGGGACCCAAAACCGATGTTAGTATGACGATCTTTATGGGCACCCTGAGGATTCTTGGAGTCATTTAAATGAATCACCTTAATCCGATCCATTCCAATAATTTTGTCGAACTCTTTCATTACCCCATCAAAATCATTCTTAATGTCATAACCAGCATCGCTAGTGTGACAGGTATCAAAAGTAATCGACAATTTGTCGTTCAACTTAACCCCATCAATAATCTTAGCTAATTGCTCAAACGTTGAACCAATTTCCGTTCCTTTACCTGCCATAGTTTCAAGGGCCACCTGAATCTTTTGGTCAGGCGTAATCACTTCATTTAACCCCTTGATAATCTGTTTGATTCCTGCTTCCACTCCTGATCCAACGTGGGATCCTGGGTGCAAAACAATCTGATCAGCACCCATTGCTTCTGAACGATCAATTTCTTGTTTCAGAAAATTAACCGCAAAGTGAAAACTTTGGGGCTTTTTGAGGTTGCCCAAATTAATAATATAAGGAGCATGAACCACTACTTCTTGTAAATCATGGTCTTCCATATACGAATGAGCTTGATCAATCTTAAGTTTATCAATCGCAGTTCTTTTTGAGCTTTGTGGAGCTCCAGTGTATAACATAAAAACATTTTCACCATCCCGAGCTGCTTCCTCAGCAGAACCGAGCATCATATCTGGTGCTTTCATGGCAACATGTGACCCAATTAAGAATTCATCACTACTCATTTTTATCCTCCATTACTTTAACAACCCTAGCGGAAGCATCCCCATGCTCCCAACTACAAAACTTATTATAAAAATCTTCTATTTTCTGATCATACCCGATAAACTTACCATCTTCGTTAAAATGTGACAACTCATTATAAAAAGAATTTTGATCTTCAACAATTGGACCAGGAACGTCTTTTTTAAAATCAAAATAAAAACCTCTTAACTCATTTTGATAATGTTTTTAAGTCATACGCATAGAATAACATTGGACGTTTCAAATTAGCGTAATCAAACATCACAGAAGAATAGTCGGTGATCAATAAATCTGAAATTAAGTATAACTCACTAATATCACAATCGGCTTCGATCTGAACTCGATCTTCATACCCAGCGATATCAATTCGATCTTTAATAAGGTAGTGAGGACGAATAATTAATTTCGTGTTATCACCCACATGATCAAAAAATGATTTCAATGAAAATGGCAGTTCGAAGTTATAACTCCCCCTTTTTTGATAGTCATCATCTCGCCAAGTTGGTGCATACAAAATAACTTTTTGTTTTGGATTACCAACAATTCTTTTCTTTAATTCTGAAATGGTTTTAGCGTTATTTTGCTGATACAAAAACATCATTTCTTGGATATCCAATTCGCAAGGGAACGTTTTTAAAATCAAAGGCCCGATCAAAAATATCCTCTGAATATTGATTAGGCATAATCAAGTATTTCCATCGACTAGCAGCCTTCTTAAAATCGTCATGATATTGCTGAGTCGAAATTCCTGGAATGGAAACATGCTTAATATCAACGCCTAATTTTTAAGCGGAGTCCCATGCCAGGTTTGAATGTAGGTCGTTCGCTTATTTTTCTTCCACCATTTGGGGAATCGCGAGTTAAAGACCCAAAAATCAGCTCGAGCAACGTGCCAAACCCATCTCGGAAAAAAGCGTCGTAAAATTTGAACGTTAGGATACTGTTTGTGTAATTCTTTATAATTAGCTGCTTTCACCCCAAAATACGCATGCTTAGCGTATTCAGGATGTTGCTTAATCCACTCAAAATAGATGGCAGCAGGATTATCGTTAATGTCTTTCCCGTTAAAACTTTCGAACATGATTTCGTGTTTTTTAACGGGCATACAAATAAACCCATCGTTCAGCGCGATGAGTCCAGTGCGAATGGCTAACTTAATACCACTAATTAATTTGTCCTTAATTTGCTTTCCATTCATATTATTTTCCCTAGACCAAGTCAACAAAGTGTGATCTAAATTTAAAATGTAAATGTGATCCAACTAGAAAAGAAAAACAACGTCATTAGCCAGAAAATAATACTTAGAAGTGGCTTTTCCCAGAACCAACTGCTTGATAACATTGAATCCCGAAACCCTTGAACGATATAAAAGAATGGATTTAATTCTAAGATTCTAATCAAAAATGGCGGGAACGAAGCAGAAGATTCAAAGTTGAACAGTACTCCAGAAATGTAGAACAACATTCTCATAAACGACTGTAACATCACGTGATAATCCCGAATTAAAACGGTAATCGTTGAATTAAAGATTCCAAAAGCAATTAACCACGCAATCATTGCGACAAAAGTAATAAATCCACTGAAACCAGAATAAACTCGGACGAACCCCATAAAGATATCCAATCACAATTGAAAAAACCAGCATGGTCCAAAATGAGCTTAGATTACTGACTAATTTAATCGAGGGAGGATGCTAATGGGAAACTTCATCTTTGAAACTAAACCAGCACGTTGATAAATACTTTTAGAAGCATCTAGAGTCACACGATTCATAAAAAACCATGGTGTGATACCAATAACCATCCATGGTAAATAACTTCCGTTGTGACCAGTACTTCCCTTTAGTCCAACACCGAAGACTAACCAGTAAATGGCAATTTGAATCAGCGGGTACAAATATTCCCAAACCAAGCCTAAGTAATGACTCTGGTAAGTAGCCTTATCTTCGTATTTTGAAATTCGAAAAATAATGCCTAAATTTTCAAATTGTTCTTTAAGTAAGGCCCAAACTTCCTTCAAGCTCAGCACTCTCCTTTTTTATTTCATTAATTATTTTGTAAAACATATCTTTTGATAACACGTTCGGTTGCATACCCATCATTGTATGTATTCCAATGTTTATTAAAACTAGTAAAATCAATCTTTTGATTAGCAACAATTGCCTGCGTTAATTGATCAACCCTTGTAATTGGCTCTGATGGCAGCCACTCCAAAAAAGTCTTTTTGGATTCCTGGGTCTTGCTCGTATTGCTTGAGATCAAACATAAAGAAAATCATTGAATGAGCTTGGGGTAATAAGCTAAAATCAAAAGCCACTGAAGAATAATCAGTAACTAGTGTATTACATACTGATAGGAGATCAGAAGTAGAAAGTTGATTATAAAAGCGAATATTCCCATTAGAAAATTTCCTGATTCGTGATTCCTGATCTCGTAACAACGGATGAAGTTTAACGACCGTAATCGCATTAGGATCAGCAGTTAACGCTTCCCCAATGTCCTTTGGAGGATCAAACTCAAGTCCATCACGATAAGTGGGGAGCATACAAGATTACACGCTTTCCCTTTAATTCAGGTGCCACCTCATAGACCCGGTGTCTAGCAACTCTTCTCCAACGTTCCTTAAATAGTCGATCTGACCTCGGATATCCAAGATATTTCATCTTATCAGGCGATTCTCGATAACTTCGTTCAAAAATCTGTCCCATTGCCTTAGAAGCAACCACAAAATCATCAAAATGATTGTAAACACTTTGAAATCGAAGTTTATCAAAAAATGATCTTTTGTCAGTGGTCGGATCTTCCCAACCAAAACATTTAATGGCACCATCGGCATGCCACAACTGGACAATCTTCATTTTTTTTCTTTGGTCGAACTAAACCAGCCAAAAATGGGAAATAATTATCACAAAACAAAACGCGAGCCGACATTAAACTAGGAATGGTTAACAACGCAAACCTTGCATTTTCTTTAAATGGAATGGTCTTAATCCCAAAAGCACTCAGGTCAGTTGCGGCTGCCTCAATTTCAGGTTCGTATAACACAACTAGCTCTTGTCCCTCAGGCATGTTAGCGGCAATTTGCTTAATTAGCCTCAGATTATTATCAAAACTCATTACATAATATATATTCTTTTTGGTCGAAAATAAAAATTGCCGAAATTAATCTAATCAACCATGTATATATGATTTTCACTTTCATCACCATTTTCAATAATTACAATGAAACATTATACCATAATGAAAAAACGACACTTCAGGCTGGAAGCCAGCTATTTCCGTTTTTTCTCATAAAGTTACCAAACACCTTATCAACATCAACCACCACTCCGAATGCATCTGGATCAGATTCATTTAAAGCTGCATCAAATTCGGTCATTTCATATCGTGAAATTGAAGTAAACAGGGACTGACTTCTTCTTATGGTTATAAGCTCCCTCGGCATTATGAATAATAGTAATTCCCCTTCTCAAATGATTTTGAATGCTATCTACGACCGTCTTGGGACGATCGGTAACAACCATCACTTGGACAATTTGTTGTCTTGTATATGCCAAATCCATTGCCTTAGCGTTTACTAAGAACTCCAATTGCTGAATAAAAAGCATATGGCCATCCATAAAAAGAACCCGGCTGATAAAATAATAAGGTATTAAATATAAGGTTAATGGTTCCAATGGATTTTCCGGTTTTCCTTTGGATCACGATTCCCAAAATATCCAATCCACCAGTTGAAATACCATTTTTAAGGATAACCCCACTCCAAATCCATTAATTGCACCACCAAAAATTGCACAAATTAATGGATCTGTGGTTAAGGTTAAGGGACGTAAGATTTTAATCATGACACTGGCAACAACGACAGAAACAAACGTAAACATCGTAAACTGATGACCAATTTGTTTCCAAGATAAAATAAACATTGGGATATTAAGTAGGAATAATCCCAATGCAGCCGAAATCGTAAACGGAAAATATCGTTCAGTTAAAGTATTAAGTAACTGTGCAAATCCAGTAACCCCTGAAGAATAAATGTGTCCAGAGTCCAAAAGAAATTCATCGCGATGGATACCATAATTCCATATACAAATGCGGTTGATAACTTTGATATGTACTGATGTCGTTTTAAAATTTTTTGTACGTCGTCCATTTAAGTTCCTTCTGATCATTTAGAAATTCATAACTAGTATAACATTACCAAATTTAAAAAAATAAAAAGTTGTGAGCTGGTCACAACTTTTTATTTAATCTTATTTATCTTTTGATTTGTCTTTTGGGTCTAGAGAAATTCCTAATTCATCCAACTGCTTCTGTGAAACTGGAGTTGGGGCTCCGGTCAAGGGTTCAACCGCCTTTGAATTCTTAGGAAAGCAATTACATCCCCTGATATTGCCACGATGAGCTAACAACCTAGCAAAACGATCAAGTCCGAGTTTGCTAGACCACCATGTGGTGGAAATCCATAATCCAAAGCACGAAGAAAGTATCCAAATTGAGCTTCAGCACTCTCTTTGGTAAATCCAAGGGCCTTAAACATTTTTCTTGAAGTTCACGGGTATGAATACGAATTGATCCACCACCAAGTTCGAGACCATTTAAGATAATGTCATAACTTTGAGCATGTGCTTTATGAGGATCTTCCCCGTCATTTAAGTAATGTTCATCACCCTTATTCGGCATGGTAAACGGATGGTGAGCCGCTACCCAACGTCCTGCACCTTCATCATATTCAAACAGAGGCCAGTCCACAATCCACAAGAAGTTGTACTGATCTTCTGGAATCATGTTCAGTTCGCTGGCAATCGCCACTCTTAAATATCCTAAAGTATCCGCAACCACTTTACTTCGATCGGCAGCAAACAATAGCAAGTCACCGTCTTTAGCCCCGGTCGTTTCTTTAATTTTACTTACCATTGCTGGATCTTTAAAGAACTTAGCAATTGGTCCAGAAAATCCGTCATCTGTAACCTTCATCCATGCTAGTCCCTTAGCACCAAACCGTTTTACATACTACCATATTTATCAATATCTTTTCTTGAGAACTGTTTGGCTCCATCAGGGACGGCAATGGCCTTTACTTGACCACCGTTCTTAATGGCCGAACTAAAGACTTTAAAATCAGAATCTGCTACAACATCCGAGAGATCTTTTAACTCCATTTTAAAACGTGTGTCAGGTTGATCAGTTCCAAATCGATCCATTGATTCTTGCCAAGTAATTCTTTCAAATGGTGTATCAACGTCGACATTGACCGTATCCTTCATAACCTTTTTAATCAATCCCTCGGTAAGGTCCTGAATCTCCTCAGCTGACAGAAATGAAGTTTCCATGTCGATTTGAGTAAATTCGGGCTGCCGATCGCCACGTAAATCCTCGTCTCTAAAACAACGAGCAATCTGATAGTAACGATCAAAGCCCGCACCCATTAATAATTGTTTAAATTGTTGAGGAGACTGTGGGAGCGCATAAAAAGAACCAGGGTATACTCGTGATGGAACTAGGTAATCCCTGGCACCTTCAGGGTTGAAACCGTTAAATCTGGCGTCTCAATATCAATAAACCCATTTTCATCAAAATATTTGTGAGTTGACTGTAAGATTCGGTTCCGAATCATCAATCCCTTTTGCATTACTGGTCGTCTTAAATCAAGATAACGATACTTTAACCTCAAATCATCAGAGGCATTGATATCATTCTTAATCTCAAATGGAGTCTGTTTTGATGTGCTTAAAAAACCTTAGCATCAGAAACGTCAACTTCCACTTTTCCAGTGTGAATATCAGGATTGATTTCTTTTTCAGATCTAGCAACCACTCTTCCTTTAATTTGGATTATACACTCGTTTTTAACTATTCAGCTACCTTAAAAGCATCCTCACCATTTTTCTCATTAAAACCCAGTTGAACAATTCCAGGACCATCCGGGATCGATAAAAATTAAACTTCCTAAATTCCGTTTTGGCAACCCATCCATCAAGAACCACTTCTTGATCTAAATAATCTTCGTTAACATTTCCTTAGCCTAAGTCGTTCTTTTCATCTACCACATCTTCCTCTCATTGAGTCAAAGTGATAAAAAAAGGCGAGCCATGGAACCACTAATCCCCAAAGGGCTAACTTGCAGTACCACTTTTTTGGTTCTCTTATTTATTAATTTTACCTAGATGCGTCTTTACCATTTATAGGACATACCATTTCAGCAATTAGGCACTCTCTTAAGACCAGCAAACGGTTACTATTCATCTTCAACGGCATTTCAAATCAATTTAAGATTAATAAAACCCAGATGAATTGTTCAAGATTCAAGTTAATTTTTTTATTATAGACTTAAGGAAACAGTAAAAAAGTTATACTATTATGAGTAATCATATAATCCAATGAGGCCCTTAAAATGAAAACAAAATTTTACATAAAGAACAAACGAGGATTTTATACTACCCTAATAATTATTGGAACAACCTTAATCATCCTCCTAATCATGCTAGTTAAAAACAATATTGGAGTTGGATTCAATAATCTAGCCATTAAGACTGGTCCAGGAATCCAGTACAAAACGGTTAAAACCGTCAATCGTGGCACCCCGATTGCAAATCTTGAGCGAAAAGAATAATTGGTATCGAGTGGTTTATAAAAATCAAAAAATTGGTTGGATTCCAACCTGGTTAGTGAATAATAATAAGATTACTAATGCCACTAAAACTATCAGAAACAACCATTGTATTGGATCCTGGTCATGGTGGTAATGATTCTGGAGCGCTTTCAACGCATGGTCAAAAAGAAAACGTACACTCTTCAATTAGCTCAGAAGGTTGCAAATAAACTGCGGAATCAAGGCGCACATGTTATTATGACAAGGGATTCAGATAAATCCGTTAGTTTATATAAAAGACCAGATTTTTCAACTGATAATCATGCCAATCTCTTCGTTAGTTTTCATTTTGACTCGTCCAGTACGGATAATACTGCCAGTGGTTTTACAAATTATTACTATCACGCCGGCAAATCCAAACAATTGGCATCCGACATTAATTCATACATGGGAAACGTTCCTCTTAATAATCGAGGGGTTCAGATTGGTAATTATCTAGTAATCAGGGATGTTTCTATCCCGTCAGTTTTACTTGAAATGGGATATATTAACAACGATCATGACTTTAACAAAATTAAAAATCCCACCTACCAAAATCTGGTCGCAAATGACGTTCTCAAAGGAATCAACCGTTATGTAAATAAAACTTACTAGAAAGGAGTTTATTATGAAAAAATTAGATCAAGAGTGGATTAACCAGTTGCCATTAAAAAACGTTCAATCACTATCTCCCGTCTCAGGCGGAGATATTAACGATTCATACCAGGTTAAAACCCCAGACCATGTCTATTTTATGAAGGTTCAACCAGGTCGTGGAAAACAGTTTTTTGACCATGAAGTTGAGGGAATTCACCTTTATCACAAGCTGCCAATGTTCCCACAGTAGTTTCCTCTGGCGAAATCAATGGAGATGGATTCCTTATCCTCGATTGGATTGACGTCGGATCTGGGAATCAATATGATTTGGGAAAAATGGTTGCCAACGTTCATAAGTTCATAACGATCAGTTTGGTTTAGACCATAACTTTGATGCTGGTAAAAATTCTAAAAACAATCATTGGCAAGACACTTGGCAAAAATTTTACGTTGAACAAAGAATTGATCCCCTAGTTAAGATTGCAGCCAAAAAGGTCGCTGGAATGACTCCCGCGACCAACATTATCAAGTTATGCGCCAACAAATTATCGATTACTACACTAAACACCCAGTGACTCCTAGCCTTCTTCATGGAGACTTGTGGTCAGGAAACGCCATTTTTACCAGTAAACATGAACCAATGTTAATTGATCCCGACGTTTACTTTGGTGATCGTGAATATGACCTTAGGAGTTACAACTGTTTTTGGAGGGTTTGATCGCGACTTTTATCGTGGCTATAATGACACATATCCAATTGAGCCAGGCTTTGAAAATCGCGTTGGCTGGTACCGTTTTTACTATGCTTTAGTCCATGTAGTTCTTTTCGGTGAAACCTTTGGACCTTTATTAGATGGAATCCTTAGCTCATTTAATTAACTTTGATATTTCATCAAAACTATGAGCTACGTAATCAGGGTCACCTTGATCCTCAATCACATAGTCAGGATCAAACAAGATGGTTTTCACCCCGGCGTTATGGCCAGCATCAACATCTAATCGCCGATCACCAATCATAAAAGTAGATGATCGGTTTAAGTCCATATTATTAATTAAATAATTCAGAGACTCAGGATTGGGTTTCCTTTTAAATGACTGTTTACTGGTTACAAAACCAGTAAACAGTTTTTTAGGTCAAAATCATTTAACAATGTTATGGCTTGATCATCACGATGAGTTAACAGTCCGTTGCTTCCGCCAGTACCGATTACATCACTTAAAACAGCTCTGACCCCAGCAAATGGTTTCGCTAACATGACCTCATCACGCTCGAATTGCTTATATGAGCGAGAAAATTGATCTCGATTAATGTTAAAGCTAGCACAATACTTGGTCTCACTAGCTCCAAGTGAATGAATCCGCATGTCTTCATAAATTGATTCAGAATCAAAATTAACGTCACTAACACCATTTTCGTCCAATGCTTTACAAAATGAAGTTACCATGTAGGGATAAGTGTTAAAAGAGTACCATCAAAATCCCAAATTGCGTTTACCATATCAATTATTTTCCTTTTTTTGGTAATTTAAAATAAAAAGTAGATGGACCATGATTTTCTAAATCCACGTCCATATCAGCTCCAAAGACGCCAGTTTCTACTTTCAATCCGTTTTTTTTGAGGGCATCATTAAATGATTCATAAATTTTCTTCGCATGATCAGGATCACCCGCGCCGGTGAAAGTAGGCCGATTACCCTTTTTAGTGTCGGCCAGCAGAGTAAATTGCGAAACTGACAAAATTGAACCCGAGACCTGTTTAATATTTAAATTCATTTTACCGTTTTCATCTTCAAAGATCCGAAGATGAGCGACTTTGTGAGCAAGGTGATCAACTTCATCCTGTCCATCAGAATCCTGAGCGCCAACCAGAATTAAGTACCCCTTCTTAATGGCACCTCTAACCTGATCATTAATTTTAACTTCTGCCCGATTAACTCGTTGAATGACTAACTTCATTATCCGTTATCCTTCCGTTCGTTTAACCTCATAAACATCTGGAACCGCATTTACACTATCAATAATTCGGTCAAGTTGCTGAACATTTCGGACCCCAACTGAAACCCGGAATTGAAACCAAATCCTCGTGAATAACCTTTCCTTCTACCGAATTAAGATTCTTGGTAGCGGAATTAACCCGTTTTAGTATGTCATTTAATAATCCGCTTCGATTGTATCCTTGAATCTCTAGATCACTGTCATAAGTAATGGCATTATCTTCTACTTTGCGCCAATTAAGGTTGATAATACGATTATTCCCGGTCTTAACTTGAAGAAGGTTCGGGCAATTAGCACGATGAACAGAAATTCCATTTCCCATCGTGATATAACCCTCGATCTCATCGCCTGGAACTGGATCACAACAACGACTAATATGAACTAAAAGATTATCAACACCCTCGATTTTAATGTTATCTTCTGGTTTCTTGCCTTGTTCAGCATCTTCACTCTCATGAGAAATGGTCTTATGACCCTCTAACACGTCTCGTTCAGCGTCTTCTTGCCGTTTCTTTTCAATTTCATTTTTTTCAGGCTCCAGAAGTCGGTTAACAACTCCGTTAGGTTGAATATCACCAAAACCAATCGCAGCGTACAAATTATCAATACTTGTATAATGCATTTCATTGATAACCCGCGTTAAGTTATCATCACTAAGAATTGTTGCTGGATCGAATCCCGAATCAACAATGTCTTTTCCAACGTTTCTTTTCCAGAATTAATGTCATCATCATGACTACTACGCTTAAAGAATTGCTTAATTTTATGTTTGGCCCGACGGGTTTTTACCATGGACATCCAATTTTTTCCTGGACCATCAGAACTACTTTGACGTAATAATGTCGACAATATCCCCATTTTTAATTTCATAATCAAGAGGAACTAACTTGCCGTTCACTCGCACCAGTAGTTGAATTACCAACATCAGTGTGGATGGAATATGCCATGTCAATCGGGATGGATCCCTTAGGAAGTTCAATTACATCTCCAGATGGGGTGAAGGCATAGACGCGATCACTAAATAAGTCTCCTGCACACTATCCATGAAATCAGAAGCATTTTCTGATTCTTCTTGAATCTCAATAATTTTCTTAAACAAATTTAGCTGAACATTACTCTTGTTACTTTCAACCTCATCTGTTTTGCCTTCCTTATATGCCCAGTGTGCGGCAACCCCATATTCAGCAATGCGATGCATTTCTTCCGTCCGAATTTGGATTTCAAAGTGGCTTGCCTTCTGGTCCAACAACTGTAGTATGCAATGATTGATACATATTAGGCTTTGGCATTGCAATGTAATCTTTAAAACGATCTGGAAATGGCTTCCATTCCGTGTGAATGGCTCCTAAAACGGCATAACAATCTTTAACTTGATTTAACAATTACACGAACGGCCAATAGGTCATAAATTTCTTTGAAGTCTTTATGTTTGTCATGCATTTTGCGATAGATGGAATAAATATGCTTAGGTCGTCCGTAAACCTCACCTTTGATTCCTAAACCTTCAATTGCTTGTTGAACTTTCTTAACCGCTCTATTAACATATGCAACTCGTTCATTTCGCTTTGAATTCATCAAGTTAACGATCTCATAATAATCATCTGGCTTTAGGTAACGGAGTGAAAGGTCCTCTAACTCCCACTTGATGGTTCCAATTCCCAAACGATCCGCTAGGGGCACTATAAATATCGAGGGTTTCCTGTGCAATTCGTTTTTGTTTATCGGGACGAAGGGCATCCAAGGTCTCCATATTATGAAGGCGATCGGCTAACTTAACGATCATTACTCGAATATCCTTACACATCGCTAATAACAACTTTCGATGATTCTCTGCCAGCTGCTCTTTACTAGATTTATATTTAATTTTACTGAGTTTTGAGACCCCATCAACGATTAATGAAACATGGTCACCAAAAAGTTCAGTTATATCTCCGATGGTTTGCTCCAGTGTCTTCAACAACATCATGAAGAAACCCAGCCGTAATTGTTTCTGCATCCATATGAAGATCAGTTAAAATACCAGCAACCTCAACTGGATGATTAATATAAGGTTGCCCTGCTTTTACTTTGATCTTCATGAGCAATCTTTGCAAATTTATACGCTTTTTTTAATCATTTGAATATCGTTTTTGTCTAGATACTCAGATGCTTCATCAAATATTTCTTTTGGTGTCCATTCTTTAACTTTGACATGTTATCCCTACTTAGTTTGTTTTAGTTCTAATAACGTTGAAACTGCTGATAAAAGGTAAAGTGGTGCTGATTCAGTTCGTAAGATTCTTGGACCCAATCCAACTGAGACAAAGCCCACGTTCTCTAATTCTTCAACCTCACTAGGAGAAATTCCACCCTCTGGGCCAAAGAAAACCATGAGGCCTTGTCCCGTTTTCATTTGTGAAACTATTTTATAAAGTTTGCTATTTTCGCCATGTTTAGCAGCTTCTTCATAAGCCATCACTTTGCAATCAGACTTAATTTTACTAACATGATTGATTGAATCTACGTACTTCACATCTGGAATTAAATTTCGATGAGACTGTTCGGCCGCGCTTTTAGCAATTTTTGTAACCTTTTGATTTTTTTTTAGGTGCCTTACTACCCCACTTGGCAATGGCCCAATCAGTTGGAGTAAAAATAATCCGATCTGCTCCCATTTCTGTTGCTTTCTGCGTAATCAAATCCGCCTTACTCCCCTTTGGCAGTCCACAACAATCGTTACCCTAACCGGGAAGTTCAACATTCTTGATTATTTTCAGTAATTTTAATGGTTGGCGTAGCTTCATCAACCAGTTCCCCAACGTATACGATCTCTTGATTAGATACAAACTCTGCTTTTGATCCTCGTTCGGCCCGCATCACCCCATTCCAATGATGAGAAACATCGTTTGGAAGTTCAATGATTTGACCAACTTGAAGGGAATGATTTAAAAATAATGTTGCAATTAATTCTCCCCTCGCTAACTTTTTCTGCAATAACAGCACGCCAGTCTCTCATGGTTAAAACCTGATTAATCTTAAAATGATGCTTTTTAAGGGTAGCAATTACTTCATCTAGTTTATCAGCAATAATTCCAGAAGTAATAAAGATTCCCCCGTTATTTAAACACTTTTCAGCTTGTGGGATTAAAGGGAATAATAATTTCAGCAAGAATATTAGCAACTACGATATCCGCCTTGATATTAATTCCGTCTAATAAATTGTTAACCATCACATGAATTTCTTGCATACCTGGATTCAGTGCAATATTTTTTCAGCTGATTTAACCGCTACGTCATCAACATCATAGGCATTAATGGTTCCAGCTCCTAATTCCCTAGCAGCAATACTTAACACACCTGATCCAGTTCCTACATCAAGCATGATTTCATCGCCACGAATTGTCATTTCTAGGGCTTGCATTGCTAACTTAGTAGTCGGATGAGTACCGGTTCCAAACGCCATCCCTGGATCCAAACGAACCATTAACTCATCAGAATTCTTAATGTCATAATCTTCCCAACTTGGAACCACGGTTAAAAATCTTGTAACTCGTTCTGGGTGATAATACTTCTCCCAAGAAGTGGCCCAGTCTTCATCCTTAACTGATTTAACACTCAACTAGATTTGGACCAGGATCTAAGCCAAACTGGTTCAAACTTCCTACTTTATTTTTCACCTTTTTAACAACATTATCAACGTCAATCTTATCCTTAAAATAGGCACTGACTTGTGCTTCATTCAAATTATAATCAGTTCTAGAATCACCTAGCTCATATTGGTCCCAATTAGCCTCGCGTTTTAGAACTTCATAATCATTTCTGTCATCAATCTGAACTCCAGTTGCCCCTTGTTCCATTAAAATATTGGAAACAGCGTCAACGGCTTCATGACTCGTTTTTACTGAAACTTTAACTAAATCCATCCTTTAAACCTCATTCTTTTTATAAAAAAAGCACCCGTTAACTGGATGCATTATTTTTATTATCTTCAATTTTTTCAAGCTTTTGCTCATGCTGCTTTAAATGACCAGCTAAATACTTAAGCAATCCTCGTTCAGTCTTAAAAATTCGGGGATGCTTTTTGCTTATGCAATCGAAGATCAATTTCTTTAATTCTTTGTCGTCCAGTCCAACCGTGTCCGTAGCGAATAATGAGTCGATTATTCAAATTATTCTTACCAAAGCGAAATACGTAGATATTATCTGGGGTAATTAATGGTCTAATATATGTCTTTTTATAATGATATCCTTGATCGCGCAAAAACTTTTTAGTTTGATCTAACATATTTATCCTCCTCTCGTATTTTTATTTACACTCGTCCTTAAAACCTTTAGTCTATATCATAATGGAGAAATATTTAATTAGCAAGCATCTATCATACAGCAAATAAAAAGACGTGCTTTACCACGTCTTTTTTATAACTATTCAAATTATAAACTAAACAATTTGACAGAATTCAATCTTTTCGTGGTTAGGACCATAAATGTTGAAGAAGCGAATTCCCTTGTCCCAGAATGGACGAGTATCAATTTCATCTTCCTGAACGTCTAAGCCCATTTTCTTAGCTTCTTTAAATGCTGCATCAGCATCAGTGGTATTTAATGAAATATGGTTAATAGCACCGTCTTTATCAGCAACTGGATCGCCTTCCCATGTTTCAATCATCAAATTACCATACTTCATGAAAGCACAACGATTTCCTTGATACATAAATTGGCCAGCTTTATCAAAGCCTAATTTCTTGTAAAAATCGATTGTTTCATCTAAATCTTTGGCAGGAATTCCAACGTGTTGGATACCTGTGAAGTAGTCACTAAGTGCCATAATAATTCTCCTTATGATATATTTTTTCACTTTATGTGAAATCTCTAACAACTACATTGTAAGACATTAACGATAATTAATAAAGTCATACTATTAGTTTATTTTATTAATTTGGCACTTACAATTTCATCCCATCTAAGGATTTGATCACCTACGATGACTAAATTTTTATAGTAACCCTTCATCGTACCGATGATTTGTTCAATTTTAATTCCTTCTTATCGTAGTAAGCATATTGGAGTTCCACCTTAAGACGACTAGCAAATGACTTTTTGCAGCACCTCATCAATTTCTGAACGATCCATTTGATCATCTAATTTTCTACGATGTTGTTCTGCTTTTTGCTTCCTTAACTTACTTAATTTGCTGGTATGGTCTGATAAAAAATAGCCCTGCCATTTTTTAATACCACGATCATGATAATCAAATTTAAAAAAATTCTGAACAGCTTTTTTCATTCATGATGGTTCTCCTAACTCTAACTTTGAATTTTTCTTTGTGCCGTTGGCCAAACTAAGTTCCCAAAATTACGATAATAAGTAGTTAATAAATTACGTTTGCCTACGTAATTAACGATTGCCTCCAAAAATTCCAAGTCATAATTCGAAATAACATAAAGCGGTTGTGATCGCTCCTGTTGGTACTTTTTTCTTAGAACTTAAAACCAATCATACTCATAATCAAAAACATTATTAACAATCATCATCCAGTAGCGGGTCCTGGAACGCGTAAAAATAAATGATCAATATTGGCTAAGATTTCGTTTCCTGCCAAGGTTACATCACTATTCATAGGAATTGCCTCCATTATGTCCTCCTACCAGATTTGACCTAGAAATCGCGGTAGCACCGTTACACAAACTATTCGCGTTTAATAAAGCGGCATTTCCAAATTGTTTCCGAATTTGATCGCCAGTTTTGTTTAACACATTTTGTTTGATTAGTCTTTGATTATCTCTAAATAAGTCGAGTTGTTCACCTACTTTAGGTGATAAATGACCATATTCTACCCCAATATTGCGAATCATCTCGCCATTCCAATTTCTCTCAAATAATTCAGTCAAATCACGACCAAGTTCATAACTATCATCAGTCGGATTAATCTTCATTGATTGAGAAAACCCTGCTACCAGTTACTTTGCTTCGTTGCAAAGGAAAAACCAATAAACAATGTGATACATCCCGTTTGCAAATGGTGATTACGAATCCTAGAAGCAACTTGACTCGTAACCTCTTTAATAACTATTTCGATCTCACTTCGGCTTGTATAGTCTTTTGGGAGAACCTGTGAGTTACTATAACTTTTATCTTTGGTATGCATGGGCTGTCTTAAATTACTTCGATCAATTCCCACGCTGTAGCAAATAATTGCAATCCAATGATTCCCATCTTCTCCTTAATCAAATATGGATTAGCGTGAGCCAAATCATTCATATTATAAATTCCAAGGTGATTTAAGTTAGCTGCGGTTCTTTTCCCAATTCCCCACACGCTCGTTAATTTTTGAATGTTCCAAATTTTGTTTGGAACATCTTTATAGTGGATTTCGCCCACTAAATCGGAATCATGTTTGGCATAAACGTCCAACGCAATTTTGGCTTGAACAGGATTATCGCCAATTCCAACCGTGGTATATAATCCTAAGCGACTTCTAACTTCCTCTTGGATTTTAAGTGCAACATTTCTTAAACTGTTGCCAAATAAATGCCATGTATGAGTCATATCAAGTAATGATTCGTCAATTGAATACGGCAAAATGTTATTTTCATCAGTAAATTCAGTAAAAATATCATTAATCTGCAAGTTCTTCTTAATGTACAAATTCATTCGTGGCGGAACAATCAAAAGCCTAGGATCATTAGGTAGATCACGTTGCCTGCTAACGTTACTAATTCCAAATAACTTTTTGGCCATTGGAGATGCCGCCAAAATTAATCCACCGTTAGTATTAGCCTGTTCCGACATCACCACTAATATATAGAACGAAGTGGGTTAAGCCCTCGCTTCACACTTTCACAGCTGGCATAAAATGATTTGTTATCAATAAAAAAATAAACTCCGTGAGGTTCTTCATCATAATCCAAAATATCACCTACTCGAACACCTGTTCAGTATTAAATATTACTATCTTTTATTGGTAATGTAAATAAAATTTTTATGATACTCTTGAATTATTAAAAAAATAAGGAATGAAAGTAATGAATAAATTTAAGAAAATCGCACTAACGGCTGGATGCACCATTTTATTGTTGACTATTCCAACCGAAATTTCGCTTGCTTCTGGTTCCAATCAATCAGAACTAATTGCTCAAGAAAAATCACTTACCAAACAGAGCCAACAACTATCCCAACAAATTAATCAAGCACAAGATGATTTAAATCAAAAACACGTCACAATTAAGCCAGTCTCTAATCAACAACTGGTTTCATCGCATCCTAAAAAGGACCCTACTTCTGCAAGGGTAGTTCAAAACTCTGAAGATAAAACTGATACCAATAACAATCAAAAAATCATTGGAAATCGCAACTCTCATGTTTACCATCTTCCGAGTCAAAACAATTATCAGATGAAAAGTAAAAACGCGGTTTATTTTAACTCTGTAGCGGATGCACAGGCTGCTGGATACCGGGAGGCTAAAGCGATGAAAAAGTTCCTCATTATCCCCATTACGTTAGTCAGTTTACTGATGACTGGATGCTCACAACAGTCCCAATCAGCTCATAATCATTCAGCCAACTCCAGTCAAAATACTCAGCAACTTCAAAAGAACGTGAACAATTTACAACGTCAGGTTGATACCAAAAGGCAAAACTCAAAAAAACTTCATTATCAGTTAAAGAACTCATCCAATCTAAAGCTAAGTGACCTAAACTATGATGGAAATCAGGAAGTCGAAGTTGATCATAATAATCCCTCATTTTGCTCCTTCAGAATTAAATCATAAAAGTCCCTGGCTAAGGTTTAACAATCTTGATCACCTTAATCGTGCTACCGATGCCAATGGCATGTTGAATATAAAAACAATGCCAACTAAAAAACGAGAACCACTTACTTTCAATCCAACCGGGTGGCATAACAAGCGAATTAATAATGGCTGGCTTTATAATCGGAGTCATTTAATTGGTTATCAGCTCTGCGGTGAAAACAATAATCCTAAAAACTTGATCACGGGAACCAGAACCCTTAACGCTCCACTAATGCTTTATCACGAAGATGACATTGCTACCTACTTAAAGCAAAACCGAAATAACTATGTTAGATACCAAGTAACTCCAATTTATCGTGGCAACGAACTAGTAAGTCGCGGGTCCAAAATGAGAGCCCAATCAGTTGGAAATAACCAAATTCACTTTAACGTCTACATCTTTAACGTTGAACCTGGATATAATATTGACTATCAAAAATGGATATAGTACTAAAGGATAAAAAAAGACGATGACATTTAGTCATCGTCTTTTTCGTTATCTATCAGCTATTAACCGTTTTGGTATGGAACCATGCAATGTTCTTATCAAAGAAACTTAGAAGGTCATTGAATAGATACAAAATGTAGGTTAAGAATAACGTCCAATTTGCTCCACCTTGATAAGCAGTAATTCCCCATAGAATAATTGAGAATATCCCTTGAGCAAGCCAGAAATAACAAGTATCACGAAATCTCAAAGTAGTTAAAAGAGCTCCTGTAATTCCAATTGTTGCAGCAAAGCTATCTACAAATGGTCGTGGACTATCACTATATCCATGTTCCCAAGCATATAAAACTCCTAATACTACAACAAAAAGAATAGCGCTGTCAACCCCCAATTCATCAGTGTTTTCTTAAGATTACCCTTAATAGTTAATTTCTTGATGTGTTTGTCAACGTTAGTAGCCCAACTAGGAATTAGCAAAACCGGAATATCTAAAAGTACAATGTATGTAGTCTGTAGAATAATATCATTGTAATTCTTAGCGGTAAAAGCAACGTAAATATAGATCAAAGCACTGACTAAACCAAAAATTCCGTTTAGTGGTTTGGTATTGGTAATAGAAATAGTGGTGGTAAATCCAAGCATTCCAGCTAACATGGTCAATAATTAGAATAAAAAAAGTAGCTGTTAACGGTTGATCCAGCAATTACTCCTAAACCAAACAGAAGTAACAAATAGCTAGTAAAACTCCACCCCTTCATCTGATTAACATACCAACTTGGCTTTGGTATGTCATAAGCAGCAATATTGTTTTTCCCTGACATAAATAATCATCCTTCCTCAAAATTTGAATTCATTATTATCATCACACATTCATCACTTTGGGACAAATCAACGAAAAACGATGAATTCTACAAATTTGCGAGTTACTGGCCTATATAAAAAATTTCAGTTTTTTTAATTAAGATTCTTTTCCATTCAATCCAAATTAATGAAATGATTAAAGATTTAAATAGTTACTAATTTAAAAAAATGTACCACTGATAAACATAAAAGATGTTGTAAAAGTAAGTGATAAATATGTATAATGGATATTGAAGTCCAAAGGAGGAATAATCATGTTAATAAACGTCCCATTCTCAATCAAAGCTGATGGAATTCATGACTCAGAAAAATTACCGTTAAAATGCCTTCAGGTGAAGAAGTCAGATTAGACGCTGCTACCCTTGACGATTGATCGTGATCACGAACACCTTCTAACCATATGAAAGATCCTCATCATGAACTGGGAACTCCCGGGGAAAGTATTTCTTTTGATAACTTTGGGAGAAGAATTCGTTCCATCAAATAGTAAAGTTATTTTCATGGCAATTCAAAATAAAAGAAGTACTACTTTTAAGTAGTACTTCCTTTAGAGGAAATAAGCTTCATAATTATGAGAATTCGCTGGTAAAAATTCGTAAGTGTGATTAAATATAAAAGTGTAGATTAGAGGTAATAAATTTCTGTTGCATTCTCAACATTCACATCAACTAAGACTTTCCACTCCTACTGCTTACTGGTCTTAGATACGTGTGCTCTTTTATTTCATAGATCTTTACTTATTAGATTGTTACTTCTCATAACTATGTTACAGTTTTTAACCTCTCTAACCTCTTCAGAAAGCACTCAATTTGAGTGCTTTTTTTTTTAAACTTTAATGTGCGTGAATTCTTTAATCTTTACCTTACTTTTACAGTATATTATATTAGCTGTTACTAATCAAGTATATAGTAAAAAATATCAAAATATATTCCTTATAAGGGAACACTAAAACTAATCATGAAGCAATTTTTATCTTGTAAAAAATTTTTCTAAGAAATTTTACAATCATATTGTTGCTTACTATCACATATCATACACCCCACAGTTATAGGGTTTCTAGTTACTGATGTGAATTTAAATCAGATTATTGATTTAGGAAAATCTCTAAAAACATGGGGCATATATTCATACTTGTATCCAATTCAATTGTGCAATCCATAACATCAGCTAATGGTTTCTATAACCGATATTCCATTATTCATGATCATTTCCTAATAATTAATTAAAATCCCATTATTTTCCAATTAAAAAACCACTATTCTATAATAGTGGTTTTTAATAATAAATAAAATACCAAATTTTAATTTTTAAAACATTATTATTGTTATTTAATGAATGGTTGGTGTTTCATTTTAATATGTTCCACTCCACCTTCTAAAAAGATACCGCCCGTGGGCACAAAATTAAATGATGTATATAAATCTTCCACGTATTTTTGGGCTTCGATCCTAATTTCTTTCTTAGGATACTTGTCAGCAATTAAATTCATGATATTTTCGACTAAATTCTTCCTAAATGGTTACCACGATGATCACGCTTAACTACGATTCTCCCAAAAGTCACATAATTGGTTTGTTCATATATTCTCCCGTAACAAATAATTTGATTATCATCATCGGCCAAGGAGAGATGCCAAACTTTTTGTCATTATCATCAATATCTTGTAAGGTGGAATTTTTTGTTCAGCGACGAATACTTCACACCTTAATTGATAAATCTTAGACCATTCGAATCAGATTCCAATTGACTAAATTTTTTACTTTCCATGTAAAATCGCTCCTAATAATTGAAGATGGTTAATTATACATCATTACTAATATTACCTATAAAAAAAAGAACGACAATTATTACTTGTCGTTCCTTTTGATCTTCATCAGTTTTGCAAAACAGCCATAAAGGCTTCCTGTGGGATATCAACTTTTCTGCCTTATGCTTTTACACCACGTTTCTGTTTTTCTAATAATTTACCCCTACGATCAGGATCACCAGTATGAATCCTAGAAGTAAATTTCATCTTTTGGTATGCTTTAATGTTAGTTCTAGCAATAATAGTGGCTCAATTGCTGCTTGAATTGGAATTTCAAAATTTGTTGTTGGAATAATTCCCTTTAATTTTTGACAATTTCCCGACTTCGGCCACAAACTGTTTGTGTGAAATAAAACTTTAGAGCATCAACTTATCGCCATTCAAAAGAATGTCGACTTTAACCAGATCACTTTGCCGATACTCAGAAAGTTCATAATCAAGGGATGCATATCCATGGGTGCTTGACTTTAATTTATCAAAAAGTTAAAAATGATTTCAGATAATGGCATTTGATAAATCACATTAACTCTTGCATCATCTAGATACTCCATCGTAACAAATTGGCAGACGATCCTGACACATCTCCATTACGGCTCCAACATAGTCATTTGGTACCATAATACTAGCTTTAACAAACGGCTCTTTAATGTCTTTTAATTGATGAAACATCAGGCATCTCAGATGGATTCTCAACTTCAATTGTGCTTCCATCGTTTAGGTCAACGTGATAAGTTACAGATGGTGCAGTAGTTATCAAATCAAGCCCAAACTCTCGTTCCAATCGTTCTTGAACCACGTCCATGTGAAGTAAGCCAAGAAATCCACAACGAAAACCAAATCCCAACGCTTCAGATGATTCAGGCTCAAATTCAAGCGAGGCATCGTTTAATTTAAGTTTTTCAAGCGCTTCCCTTAAATCATCAAATTTGGCATTATCTGTAGGATATAACCCAGCATAAACCATTGGAATCATTTCACGATATCCGGGCAAGGCCCTTCTCGGTTGGATGATCAGCATCCGTGACTGTATCACCAACTCGAGTTTTAGTAATATCTTTGATACTAGCAGTAATGTAACCAACGTCTCCAGCCATTAAATATGTTCGTTGAGTGGCTTGGGAGAGTTAACTCAACTTCAGTTACCTCGTACTCACTACCACTATTCATCAGACGAATCTTATCTCCGGGTTTAACTACTCCATCATAAAGACGAACACTAAGAACAACTCCACGATAATCATCGTAGATAGAATCAAAGACTAAAGCTTTAAGGGAGCTTCAATGTCTCCCTTCGGTGCTGGGATTTTTTGAACAATTTCTTCTAATAAATCCTCAACCCCAAAACCACTTTTAGCACTAATTTCTACTGCATCTGAAGTATCCAAGCCGATAACATCTTCGATCTCTTTCTTGGTTTTTTCTGGTTCAGCAGAAGGCAAATCAATCTTGTTGATCACCGGGAATGATTTCAAGATCATCATCAATGGCTAAGTAAACATTCGCCAAAGTTTGTGCTTGAACCCCTTGAGTAGCGTCTACTACTAACAAGGCGCCTTCACAAGCTGCCAAGCTCCGTGAAACTTCATAAGAAAAATCAACGTGTCCAGGGGTATCAATTAAATGAAATACATAATCAACCCCATCTTTTGCATGATACGTCAATTCCACTGCATTCAATTTAATGGTAATTCCGCGTTCACGTTCTAGATCCATGTTATCTAAAATTTGATCCTGCATGTCTCGTTTGGCAACTGTATCAGTTAACTCAAGAATTCGATCCGCTAAAGTCGATTTACCGTGATCAATATGAGCACAATTGCAAAATTTCTTGTGCGGCGTTGCTTTTCTTTCATTTTTTTATAATCCACGATATTCTCCTACTTTCATTATGCAATTCGTTCAAGTCGTTATTACTATTATAACAACCCCACATATGTATAACAAACAAATAAAGGAGTGGCCACATGGCTACTCCTTTATTTGTTTACTTACATGCATCTTTCATTTTATCAAAGAAATTCTTATTTTCATCGATATTAGTATCACCACTAGCTTCAGCCAGTGCTTGTAAGGCAACCTTTTGCTTAGAGTTAAGTTTCTTTGGTGTTTGAACCTTAACTTTAACCATTTTCATCACCATTACCATTTCCATGTAACTTAGGGGCACCCTTTCCTTTCAAACGGAAAACAGTGCCAGTCTGGGTTCCAGCAGGAATCTTCAAGTCAACGTCACCATGAACTGTTTTGACTTGAATTTCTCCACCAAGAGCAGCGGTTGCAAATGAAATTGGTTGATCAAAGTAAATAGTTGGACCGTCTCTTCTAAAGTACTTACTTTGAAGTACTCTAAAGATTACATACAAATCACCATAAGGTCCACCGTTTTCACCAGCGTCTCCTTGGCCTTGCATATGCATTTGTTGGCCTTCTTCAACACCAGCTGGAACAGTAACTTCAAGTGAGTGTTGTTTCTCAACTTTACCAGTTCCACCACATGTTGGGCACTTGTCTTTGATAACTTTACCAGTTCCACCACATACAGGACATGGTTCCTGAGTCTGCATCTGTCCAAGTGGTGTATTAACAGTCTTAGTTACATAACCACTACCATGACAGTTGGAACAGGTTTCTGGTTTAGTACCTGGTTTAGCACCAGTTCCATGACATGTCGGACAGGTTTCTTCACGATTATATTTAATCGTCTTCTTAGTTCCAAAGACAGCTTCATCAAACGTTAACGTCATTTGATATTGTAAATCACGACCACGACGTGGTGCAGTTGGATCAGCTCGACGTCTTCCGCCACCGCCGAAAATATCATTAAAGATATCAGAAAAGTCACCAAAACCAGCACCTTGACCGCCGGCATCAGCTCCGGCACCACCGCCAAAGCCTCCAAAGCCTTGGGGACCATCCGCTGAGCCATACTGATCATAGTTAGCTCGTTTCTTTTATCGCCTAAAACTTCATAGGCTTCAGTAATTTCCTTGAATTTTGCTTCTGCATCGGGAGCCTTATTAATATCTGGATGGTATTTTTTGGATAATTTTCGATAAGCGTGTTTAATGTCATCTTCACTGGCACTTTTATCAACGCCTAATACTTTATAATAATCTTTACTAGCCATTAGCTCGCCTCCAAACTCAAATAATACAACAAAAAGCCAAAGCCTACCAAACCGACTTTAGCTTTCGTCAATTTTAACAACGCCAATCGCCAAAACTACTTTTTGTCATCGTCATGAACTTCATGGTAATCGCCGTTAACAGTGTCGCCATCATCATTTCCATTTCCTTTATCTGATGATCCACCATTAGCGTCATTTCCACCTTGTTGTCCTTGACCAGCTTGGCCTTGGTTTTGTTGATACAATTTGACTACTAAAAGCTTGAACTTTTCGTTCAAAGCATCTTTCTTAGTCTTCATTGCATCAGTATCGCCATCTTCTTTGGCTTTTTTGAGTTCGTCTTCAGCATCTTGAGCTGCCTTAATTTCATCATCTGAAACCTTACCTTTAACATCCTTCAATGTTTTATCAGTCTGGAAGATCAATTGGTCAACTTCATTATTCAAATCGACTTTGCTCTTCTTTTCCTTATCAGCATCTTCGTTGGCTTCAGCTTCTTTCATCATCTTATCGATTTCATCGTCTGAAAGACCATTGGAATCTTTGATGGTAATTTTTTGTTGTTTACCAGTTCCCTTATCCTTAGCGGAAACATTAACAATTCCGTTTTTATCAATATCAAAGGTAACTTCAATTTGTGGAACACCTCTTGGTGCAGCAGGAATATCAGTTAATTGGAAACGACCTAGTGACTTATCATCAGCAGCCATTGGACGTTCACCTTGTAAAACATGAATGTCAACAGCAGTTTGATTATCAGCGGCAGTTGAGAATGTTTGTGACTTTGAAGTTGGGATTGTAGTATTTCTATCGATTAACTTAGTAAATACACCACCCATGGTTTCAATGCCTAATGACAATGGAGTAACATCAAGCAAAACGACATCCTTAACATCACCAGTAATAACTCCACCTTGAATAGCTGCACCTAGGGCAACAGCTTCATCAGGGGTTAATTGAATGGCTAGGTTCCTTACAGTCCATTTTTGAACTTCTTCTTGAACAGCTGGAATTCTAGTTGAACCACCATTAAGAATAACTTGGTCAATGTCACTTGCTGAAAGTCCAGCATCCTTTAAAGCATTGTCAAGAGGAGCTTTTGTTTTTTCAACTAAGTCAGAAGTTAATTCATTAAACTTTGCTCGAGTAAGAGTTGTTTGTAAATGAAGTGGACCATTTTCACCAGAAGAAATAAATGGAAGTGAAATTTCAGTTTGAGTTACACCAGATAAGTCCTTCTTAGCTTTTTCAGCAGCATCTTTCAAACGTTGCAAAGCCATCTTATCCTTTGAAAGATCAACTCCGTTTTCTTTCTTGGAAGTTATCAATCAACCAGTCCATGATTCTCTTATCGAAATCATCTCCACCTAAGTGGGTATCACCATTAGTTGAAAGAACTTGGAAGACTCCATCCCCTAATTCAAGGACAGAAACATCAAAAGTACCTCCACCTAAATCATAAACTAAGATTTTTTTCATCTTTGTCTTTTTATCTAAACCATATGCAAGTGAAGCTGCAGTAGGTTCATTAATAATTCTTTTAACATCAAGTCCGGCAATTTTACCGGCATCTTTGGTAGCTTGACGTTGAGCATCATTAAAGTAAGCAGGAACAGTAATAACTGCTTGACTAACAGTGTCGCCAATGTAATCTTCAGCATAACCCTTAATGTATTGCAGAATCATTGCTGAGATTTGTTGTGGGGTATATTCTTTACCATTTGCCTTAACTTTGTAACCCTGTTCACCCATGTGACTCTTGATTGATACAACCGTATCTGGGTTAGTAATTTCTTGACGCTTGGCAACTTCACCAACTTGGATATCACCGTTTTTAAAAGCAACTACTGAAGGAGTGGTTCTTGATCCTTCTGGATTAGTAATGATTTTTGGTTCATTACCCTCCATAACAGCTGCAGCTGAATTAGTAGTTCCTAAATCAATACCAATAACTTTATTACTTGCCATACCTAAAACCTTCTTTTTATATATTTAATAACAATTTAATTACTGTGCGACTACCACCATTGCTGGTCTTAGAATTCGATCAGCAATTTTATATCCACTTTGAAGAACGGATACCACGGTGCCCTTTGGATGTTCATCACTTGGGGATACCGTCTGAACAGCTTGATGCTGACTTGGATCAAACTCCACTCCATCAGCATTAATTTCAGAAATATCATTATCCTTCAGAGCTTTTCGAGGTGTTGCTGTACCATTTCGATTCCCTTTTTAATTGCCCTTACCGTTTTTCGTCAGAAACGTCAACGTTAAGCGCCCTTTTAGGTCATCCATAACAGGAACAACATCTTTTGCAAAATCTTGTGCACCGTATTTAACTATATCAGCGCGTTCCTTTTTGTTTCGATTTTGAATGTTTTGAATCTCTGCTTCAGCTCTCAAGTACTTATCTTGAACTGAATCTAATTTTTGTTTTAATTCATCAATCTTTTTTGCGGAATCATCTTTTTCATCCGTTTCTACATCTTTCTTTGGTTCGCTTGACTCGTCAACATTTTTCGATTCATCTTTAATATCTTTATTTTGTTTTTCTTTATCGCTCGCCATTTTGAACCTCCTTCTTATTTATCATAATTATTATAGTATCCGTTAATCCGCTTTTGAAGTTCATCTTTAAACGCATCAACTAGTCCTAAAACTTTTGGATAAGCCATCCGGGTCGGTCCAATCACAGCAATTCTTCCCATGCCATGAACACCAACATCATAAGTTCCGGAGATAATACTATAATTCTTCAATAAATCATTTCGTAGCTCGGAACCAATCTAACAGAAATGGGTTTAGCATCATTATCCAAAATCTGAGCCATGTTCGAATTATCGCCGAACATTGAATAAAGTGGCTTCATATTCTTGATGTCTTTCTTATCGTCCATTGTGTCTAACAAATTCATTCTTCCACTAACAAAGAAATGGTCTTTAAGCGATTTATTAATGACGTATTCGAATGCACTGACAAAATTTTCAGAAGAAGTTAAATAATCTCCTAATTTCCTCAGGAATTGTAGTTTTAAGTTCATTCAAAACTTCGGGAATAGATTTACCTGAAAGTTTGTCATTAACTAAGTTAGTTGCTTGAACTAACTTATCCTCATCAATGTGATCATTCGTTATAAATGGTTGACTTTCAACTTGTCCATCATTCATGACAATGATAGCCATTACTTGATGATCAGATAATTTAATCAGTTGAAAATGTCTTAAACTCCTGTATTAGTCTGCTCAGGGCTTAATGTCATCGCCGTATAATCGGTTAGACTAGATAAAATATCAGCAGATTGTTTTACAATATCATCAATTTGCTGAAAAGTTCCGCCCAAAGCATTATGAGAATTAAACTTTTCTCTTCATTATCAACTAGTACGGAGCAACCAAATTATCAATATAATATCGATATCCTTCATTTGAAGGAACTCTTCCGGACGAAGTATGAACCTTTTGAATCAGATTTTGGCCACTCAACACAGCCATCTCATTTCGAATGGTAGCAGAACTAACATTCATCGGGGAGTTGACTCGCTAATCGCTTCGATCCGATTGGAACACCGTTGTCAGTATAATCATCAACAATGTACTTTAGAATCATATTTTGTCTCTCAGTGAGCATTCTTATCACCTCTTTTAGCACTCTTTATTATCAAAGTGCTAACGTACATTTATACCTTACCAAAGGTACACAAGAACGTCAAGAAATAAGACTACTGGTTTACGCTCCTTAAAATACAAACGAGTATTATTTTCATCAATTTTTAACTGATCAATCAGTGGTTTAGGACCCTGATACTTAACTTCATCTCGCATCTTTGACAACCATCTAACTTTTAACTTGATTCCCATAAATATTCTGATCAAAATCAAGGATATTAATCTCTAGAGTAACGGGATTATTGTCCCCAAAGGTTGCATTTTTACCGATAGAAGCCATGGCCTTATACCAAATATCATTGACTTTAATTTCTACTACGTATACTCCCTAATTTAGGTAAACGTTGCTTATCTGAATACTCAATATTTGCAGTTGGAAATCCTAATTCACGTCCACGAGCCAATCCATGAACTACTACTCCATCATTTTCAAACCCATAACCTAACAGCCGATTAACCGTTTGGATGTGTCCTTGATCAAGATTACGTCGAATGCGAGTCGAACTAACCTTTTGGTCATCTAGTTCATCTGCACCAACACTTATAACATCGAATCTCCCATTAGCATATCCAGGAAGCTCGGTCATCCCGGCATCTTTTTTTCCATAAGTATGATCAAATCCCGCAACAACCGTATCAGCCTTCAAACCAACGAGATAATTATCCACAAATTCTTGCGGCTGCTGGTCTTGAAATGCAAAATTATAATTTACGACATAAACATTATCCACGCCCAATTGATTAAACAATTGCAGCTTTCGATCAAGTGGGGTGAGATACCGTTTAGCATTCCCATCCAATTTCTTATATACCAATGAAGGATGATGATCATACGTTAAAACTGCTAGGGGAGTTTCTTTTGCATTGCAATTTTTTTGGCTTTATTAATCACTTTTTGATGACCCAGATGGACGCCATCAAAGAATCCCATTGCAATCACCTGGGATTCCTTTTCGTTTCTTTCACCGAGTGGATATGATAAATAGTCGACTTTCATAATTTCCTCTAATCTAAATCAAACATTTTTTTGGGTTTATAATTATTTTCTTGTTCATTTTTATAATATAAAGCCCGATCAATATTACTATACTTTAAAACTATCATCTCATCTTCGCAAGCTACTTCATCAATACTCAAAAAGCCGCCATGTTTAACACGATTCCATTGTTCATCAGTAAGGATGATGGTTTTAAAACCTTTTAAAGCGTAAGAAATAGGAAAAATAATCTTATCAAGTTTATGAGCATTCACCGCATGATCGAGATCATCAAACGTAACTGTATCAGCAAGGTTAAATCCACCACTTTGGATTCGTGTCAACTTTGACATTACAGCTGGAACTCCTAGTTTACGTCCCAAATCAGTTGCAAGCGTCCTGATGTACGTTCCCTTACCACATCGGACTTCAAAGGAAAAAGTTTGCGTCCGACTTGTATTATCATATGAACTACTATTCAGACGAACAAACTGCTTAACCTCAATCTGACGTTTCGGACGTTCAACTTGTTCCCCGCTCGTGCATACTCATACAGTCTCTTTCCATTAACCTTCACAGCAGAAAACATGGGTGGAATTTGAATGGATTGACCCAAAACGAATTTAAGGTTTGGTCAATCTTTGCATCAGGAATTGGCATGAAATCAAAATTTGAATTAACAATTTCGCCATCTAAATCCTCAGTAGTGGTCGAGAAACCAAGTGTGATGGTCCCCTGATAAACTTTTCCAGATTGCATAAGATAATCAACTACTTTAGTAGCATGTCCTAAACAGATGGGAAGGACCCCCATCAACATTAGGATCAAGTGTTCCACTGTGTCCGACTCGTTTTTGTCCGATAATGTGACGAATCTTACTTACACAATCAAAACTTGTCATTCCCCGTGGTTTATATAACGGAACAATCCCAGTAATCAATATCTTCACTCCAATCCTATCTACGCAAAAAAGACTGGAAATTAACATTCCCAGTCATTTTTTATTTATCTTTTTATTTAAATTATCAATTAATCGATCAATTTTACTTCCATATTGGATTGATCCATCACGTTCAAAATGAATCTCAGGTGTTACATAGATACTTAAACGGTGACCAAGTTCTCCTCGAATTAGTCCAGTAGCTTTATCCAATCCTTTTTGAACTTTTTCTTGATCAGCTTTATTGTCAGACAAACTACTGTAGTAAATCGTAGCTTGTTGTAGATCACCAGTCACTTCAACACCAGTGATCGTAACACCTTGAACCCGTGGATCACGAACTCGTTTGAGCAAAATGTCGTCGACTTCTTTTTGAATCTCTTGCTGTAGTCTTCCTACACGATATTGCGCCATTATAATCACTCCTTACGGCTCTTACTTAGGCTGCACTTCTTTCATGTGGTATGCTTCAACTTTATCTCCGACTTTAATGTCGTTGTAGTTTTCAATTGTCAAACCACATTCAAAGCCTTGTTTGACTTCTTTAACATCATCTTTAAAACGCTTCAAACTGCCAAGTTCACCATCATAGATGACCACATTATCTCTAATCAAACGAACTTTGCTGTCACTTCGAACGTATCCATCAAGCACCATTCCACCAGCGATGGTCCCGACCTTAGAAGCTTTGTAAATTTGTCTTACTTCAATATTTCCAGTAACTTCTTCTTCATAAGTTGGATCTAACATACCCTTCATAGCAGCCTCGACATCATCAATGGCGTTATAAATAACCTGATAAAGACGAATATCTACTTTGTCGGTTTCAGCTTGAGTCTTAGCCTGTGGAGTAGGACGAACGTTAAAGCCAATGATAATTGCATTACTTGCTTCTGCAAGAGCAACATCACTTTCATTAACGGCACCAACTGAGGCATGAATAACGTTGACCTTAACGCCTTCTACATCAATTTTCTTTAAACTGCCAGCTAATGCTTCAACTGACCCTTGCACATCAGCTTTAATAATCACATTAACCTGTTTCATGTCTTCTTGCTTCATTGAATCAAACAAATTATCCAATGTAACCCGATTATTTTGCTTTCGTTCTTCAATTTGGCTTTCTTTGGCACGTTCTTCACCAGCTGCACGAGCCGTTTTTTCGTTATTAAAGACAATGAATCGATCTCCGGCTTCTGGAACATCATTTAATCCAGTAATTTCAACGGGAGTCGATGGCTTAGCATCTTTAATATCTTTGCCATTTTCATTGGTCATAGTTCGTACTCGTCCGAAAGTATCTCCAACAACGATTGGATCACCAACGTGTAAAGTTCCCTGTTGGACCAAGAGCGTAGCAACTGGACCTTTTCCTTTATCTAGACGTGCTTCAACAACTGATCCTGCACCATTTTGTTTAGGATTAGCTTTAAGTTCAAGCACTTCAGATTGAAGCAAAATCATATTCAATAATTCATCAACGTTAGTTCCATTCTTAGCAGAAATATCAACAAAGATGGTATCTCCACCAAAGTCTTCGGAGTACTAACCCCATAGTTCATTAAATGCTCTTTAACATGTTGTGGATTAGCATTGGGTTTATCAATCTTGTTTACAGCAACAATGATTGGAGTACCAGCTGCCTTAGCGTGATCAATGGCTTCAACAGTCTGTGGCATTACTCCATCGTCTGCGGCAACTACCAAGACGGTAACATCCGTGATATCAGCACCACGAGCTCGCATTGCCGTAAAAGGCCGCATGCCCTGGGGTATCCAAGAAGGTAATGGTTTGATCACCATGCTTCAATTGGTAAGCACCAATTGCTTGAGTAATTCCACCTGCTTCACCAGCAGTAATATGAGAATGCCTTAAGTAATCAAGTAAAGTAGTCTTACCATGATCAACATGACCCATGATAGTAACTCACTGGAGGACGAGACTCCTGATAATCAGTATTGTGTTCTTCTTCATTAAAGAATTTATCAATATCTGAAACATTGACATTTTCTTTTCTTTAGCTTCAATTCCATAATCAGTAGCTAACAATTCGATGGCATCTTTATCTAGTGATTGATTTTGATTAACCATCATTCCCAACATAAATAATTTTTTAACAATTTCTGCTGGTTCTCTATGCAATAACTTACCAAGATCTTGAGCATTCATGCCATCTTGGTAAACTAAGACCTTAGGTAATGGACGGCTCTTACGTGTTGGAGCAGCGTTCTTCTTATGATTCTGACGAATCCTTTGATTCTTAGAATACATATTGTAACGACTATCACGACGCTTGTTCCGCTTCTTACCCTTTTTGTTCTTATTACGGTTTAAACTTCCGCCGAATTTTCCACCTCCATTATTATGTGGCTTAGAGGTGTTATTAACTGGCTTCTTATTTGTTCCGTTATTACTACCAGGAGTATTAGCATGATGATTATTATTAGGACGGGTAGTACTTTGACCATTAGCATTATTGTGTGAATGCTGATTAGTTGGATGGTTATTACTGTGGTCAAAGTGATTATTAGAGTTCTGATTACGATGTTGCGTATTACTATGACCACCGTTATTATGAGCATTCTCAGGACGTTGGGTATGGTTATTGTTACTATGCCCATTATTTGAGTGTTGATTTACCACTTTATGATCCGAACGGTTGGTTTGATGTTGACCATTAGCATGATCATTTCTATTAGAATTGTTATTATGATTATTTCTACCATTAGAAGTGCCATGTCCATTATTACTATTGTGGGAGTCAACAGGCTTTTTGATGGAGCGTGTGTGTGTACGCTTCCATTTGTAGCCTTTGGATTATTTCTGAGCGCACCTCGTACGGTCTTTCCTGATTTGAATCAAGCGATGACATATGGTTTTTAACCGTAAAACCGTTTGACTTGGCTGTATCAATCACACGTTTGCTAGGTACATTAAGCTCTTTGGCTAATTCATAAATTCTTTTTTGGCCATATAATCACACTCCTTTACTTATATTTTTATTATTTTAATTCTTTAAATTTTTTCGAAAATCCCTTATCTTTCAATTGCTACGATTGATCGTTTCATTCCAATCGCGTCACTAAGATCATCTTTAAGCATACCAGTATTAACTGGAACTTCATAGAATTTACTTTTATCTAAGAATTTCTTTTTAGTGCTTGCACCACAATCTGACGCAATAAATAAATAGTTTACTTTTCTATTTTTAATTGCGTTTAAAACAATTCCTTCACCTGATATTATTTTACCAGCTCGTCTGGCAATTCCCAATAAGTTTAAGACTTTATTATAATTTGTCATTATCAATTAGTTCCTGCCGAGCCTGTTTATGGTCTACATAATCAATGAGTTTATCATAAAAATCATCCGTTAACGTCACTTCAAAAACTTGATCAAGAATTTTATCTTGTTTAGCCTTTTTAGCGGTCTCAACGTCAATCTTAACGTATGCTCCCGACCAGATTGCTTACCAGTTGGATCAACTGAAACATTTCCTTCTTTATCACGAACAATTCTCACTAATTGTCGTTTAGGAGCCATCTCACCAGATACAACGTCTTTTCGCATTGGTACCTTTCTTTTTTTCTCATACCAGTACCTCCTCAAAAAACTATTCTTCATTTTCTTCCTCATTAGAGATAGAATCATCAGAATCATTTTCATCACTGTCACCATTCATCCTCATCATTGCCATTCGCCTCAGATTCAGATTTAATGTCAATCTTATATCCCGTTAATCT
>JAECWI010000310.1:0-93547 GCA_018150345.1 Drosophila equinoxialis
CATTTTGAGTCTTTATAGCCGGTATCTTTTATAGAACAGCTACACAGGCTGCTGGAACCACTCTTCAGCCGCCATTTTAAGTCTTACAGCGGCCATTCTTTATTTAACAGCTTTATTAGCTGCAGCAACCTTTCTACAGCTGAAAAGCTGAACAACCTGCTGGAACCATTCAATATTCGCCATTTTGAGTCTCATAGCTGCAGCAGCTGTATAAGGTGCTGGAACTATTCTACAGCCACCATTTTGAGTCTTTATACCCGCTATTTTGAGTCTTTATACAGCCGCCATTTTGATTCTTGTAGCCGTCTTCCTTTATATTAAAGCTATATAAGCTGCAGGAACCACTCTACAGCCGCCATTTTTAGTCTTATAGCCATCATCATTTGTAAAACAGCTGAACAAGCTGCTGGAATCATTCAATATCTGCCATTTTGAGTCTAATAGCCGCCATCTTTTATATAGCAGCTATACCTGCAGCTGGAAATATTCTTCATCCACCATTTTGTTTTTTATAGCCGTCATCCTTTATATAACAGCTATACAATCTGCTGGAGCCATTGTACAGCCGCCATTTGTGTCTTATACCCGTCATCCTTTATAGAACAGCTATGCAAGCTGCTGGTATCATTCTACAGCCGCCATTTTGAGTCTTATAGCCGCCATCCTTTACATTACAGCTATACAATCTGCTAGAACCCTTATATAACAGCTATTTAAGCTGCAGGAACCTTTCTACAGCCGCCATTTTGAGTTTTATAGCCGTCATCCTTTATATAAAAGCTGTATAAGCTGCAGGAACCATTCAACAGACGTCATTTTAAGTCTTTTTTAGCCGTCATCTTTTGTAAAAAAGCTGAACAAGGTGCTGGAACCATTCAATATCCGCCATTTTGAGTCTTATAGCCGCAGCAGCTATATAAGGTGCTGGAACCACTCTGCAGCCGCCATTTTGAGTCTTGTAGCCGTCATCCTTTATATAAAAGCTATATAAGCTGCTGGAACCTTTTTATAGCCGCCATTTTGAGTTTTATAGCCGCCATTTTTTTTTTAAAACTTTTAAAAATGTTATGTATATTCTAGTTCATAATCAATATATTACGTTTGTAAAACACTTATTGGAATGAAACAAAAGCAACATGTGGAAACAGGGAATTATGGTTATAAAAATGAATGAAATGAAAACAAGATGAAAATAAAGCACATTATGATATATGAAGACAAAAGAGAAGGTTGGCTATTTTAATAAATGTCTTTATTGAGACACTACAAATTGGCGACGAGGACTAAAAATAAAGGTTCAGTTTACATATAATATATGTACAACTACAAACATATCGTAATACGATCAAATTAAAATGTCAGGAGATGAACAATCAACGAGTGAGAAGGCTGGTACAAATCCAACACCAACATATTACGGACACGTGACCAACATAGCGGAATTCATCCCTAACCAAGAAACTTTTGATATATGGAAAGAAAAATTGGAAATCCATTTTTGTGAGATTGGCTGCACTAGGGAGAACATAAAGAAAGCAACTCTGCTAAAATCAATTGGAGCTGCAGCCTACAATGTACTACATAGTTTGTGCAGTCCAGAGACACCGGCTTCTAAAGCGTACAAGGAGCTGTGTATGATTCTGATGACACATTATACCCCGCCCGTCATCATATTTTCTGAACGAAAAAAGTTTCATTCTTCTACAAAATCTGAAAACGAATCAGTGGCTGAATGGTTTGCCAGAGTAAAACAACTAGCATTGCAATGTAAGTTTGGAATACATTTGGATGCATTTGTTCTTGATCAATTTGTCATTGGATTACCAACTCACATATTTGAGAGAATGTGTGAAGAAAACGAAAATTTACAATTGGATATGGCGTTAAGAAAAGCTATGATCATTGAAACAAAAACAGCGGCAAAAGGAGACGATAACACAGTTAATTATTTGGATCGCTCGTCTTCACACAGTCCTAGGAGAAACCAACAAAATTATGGAAGGAAAGAAAATTGGAAACACAAAGAAGCGGAGAACAAAGGCAAAAGAGATGTTGAAGAGCACCACAAGAAAGGCAAAGTTTACCAGAGAGGTGCGTGTACACATTGTGGATGGAGAAATCATGATTCTAATGATTGCAAGTACAAGCACTGCAAGTGTCATTCGTGTGGAAAAACGGGACACTTATCATCAGTTTGCCAGACCAAGTTAACAAGAAGAGTAAATTATGTATCTAAGTCTGATATTAATTCTGATAAGTCTGATATTAATTCAATTAGTGAAATTGTTAATAACAATAATTTTGACTTTTCTTTCTTTAATGTGAACTCAAACTCATCTTTTAGTGACGTGTATTTTGAGACGGTCAAGATTGATGACCACCAGATGAGGATTGCTTGCGACACGGGTGCACCATGTTCATTAATTCCGGCTTCAATGTACTGTAATCTACAACGAAAGAATATACTACGGAAATGCCATGATCCGTTTGTCTGTTACAATGGTGATGCACTTAAAATTCTTGGTGAGTACGATGCTTCAATATCGTATCGTGGTACTAGGAAGGATTTAGTTATTGTAGTTACAGACTCTAGTAATCCACCGTTGCTAGGTAGAAATTATTATTTATGTTAATTAGTGAACAACAACATTCGTCAATCATAAAAGAAATTCAGACGGAATTTTCTGAAGTATTCAAAACTGAGATTGGAACGTATAACCTCAACAAAGTTCGATTGAAAATAACAAATGATGTTAGACCACAATTTTTTAAGCCAAGACCGGTACCTTTAGCATGGAAAAAGAAAATAGAAAGCCAACTACGGAAATATTTACAAGACGGACTCCTTGAGCAAGTAGATAATTCAGATTGGGGAACACCATTGGTGCCCATTTTAAAACCAAACGGAGAGATACGTATATGCGGTGATTACAAAGTAACTATAAACAAACATTTAGTGGATGTAAAATACCCATTGCCTAGGATAGAAGAGATATTTGCTGCACTTCAAGGAGGTGAATTGTACTCTAAAATGGATTTGTCCAACGCGTATAATCAGTTGTTACTAGATGAAGAGTCTCAGAAGTTGTGCACTTGGAGCACGCATATAGGTTTATTAAAAGTTAAACGATTACCTTTTGGTGTAAAGACAGCAACAGCGATTTTTCAGAAAACGATGGAAAGTTTACTTCAAGGTCTCACAGGTGTAGTAGTCTACCAGGATGACATAACGGTTACTGGTAAAAACTTACAGGAACATGTTGCAAATTGAAAGGCAACACTAAATAAGCTAAAAGCTGCTGGGTTAAGGTTAAATGCAAACAAATGCGAATTCTTCAAGACAAAAATCAGTTATTTAGGATTTACGATCGATAAAACAGGTTTGACCAAAAAATAAAGAGCATATTGTAAGTGTGACGTCAGCACCAGTACCTAAAAATGTATCAGAGCTCCGAGCGTTTATAGGTATGGTAAATTATTATTCGAAATTTATAAAAAAATTATGCTGAGAAAATGAGTCCATTGTATGCATTGCTTCGTAAAGATACCGTATTCAAATGGTCATATAAATGTCAAAACGCCTATGAATTGATAAAAGGAGATATAACTTCTGAACAGGTCTTAGTTCACTTTAACCCTAGTTTACCAGTCATATTGACTACTGACGCGAGTAATAATGCAGTATCCGGTGTACTAGCACACAAATTTGAAGATAATTCGATACGACCTATAGCATTTATATCAAGAGCGTTGAATAAAAGCGAGAATAATTATAGTACCTTGGAAAAGGAATCATTGGCAATTGTTAATTGCGTCACAAAGTTAAGACAATACTTGCTTGGAAAGGATTTTACACTACGCACGGATCATAAACCACTATTAGGAGTTTTTGGAGAATATAAGGGATTGCCTATGATGGCATCAGCGCGAATTCAACGCTGGGCAGTGATATTATCTGGTTTCCAGTATAATCTTGAATATATTAAAGGCAACTTGAACATAGCAGATGGGTTGTCAAGAATGCCACAAAATCCTTCAGTTGGATGGCAAGAAGAAAGTACGTATATTAATCTTATTCAATCTGAAAATGCATTTAGAATTAGTTTCAAAGAGATAGCTAGGGAAACTAGGCGTGATCCGATTTTATCAAAACTTTGCGATAGTATTAAAAGCGGTACAGTTTCAAAATTAAAAGATGATGATTTCACAGCGTTTAAAACAAAGGCTCATGAATTGACAGTTGAATATGATTGTATTTTATGGGGTTACAGAGTAATAGTTCCCTTCAAGTTAAGAAAGAAAGTGTTAAATGAATTTCATTCATCTCACCTAGGAATAGTCAAAACAAAGATGTTAGCAAGGTCATACATTTGGTGGCCTGGACTAGATTGTCAGATCGAGAATATGATTAAACAGTGTATACCATGCCAACAATTACAAGCCAGGCCAGAAAAAAGTTTGCTGATTCCATGGGAACCAACAGAAACTGCATGGAGTAGAATTTATGTAGACTACGCAGGTCCTATTAATAACCAGTATTTACTTGTTATTGTTGATTCATTCTCAAAATGGGTGGAAGTATTTTTGACTAAAAATATCACATCGTCGTTCACCATAGAAAAATTAAGAGAAGTGTTTGCGAGATTTGGATTAGTTGACGTTCTTGTCAGTGATAATGGAAGACAATTTACGTCCGAAGAATTTAAAGTGTTCATGAAAAATAATGGCATCAAACATGTTTTGACTGCTCCTGGCCAACCATCTACGAATGGTCAATCAGAAAATTTTGTAAAAATAGTTAAGAAATCGATAAATGCAAATTTAAAGGCCGACGACTCGTGTGATCTTAGGACAATTTTAAACAGATTCTTATTAGACTATCGCATAACAACGCATTGTACAACTGGAGAATCTCCAGCAAGGTTGTTGTTAGGAAGAACCTTAAAAACAAGATATAGTTTATTAAAACCTCCGGCAATAGGTAGTGTTGTTTCAAGAAGTCAGCAGAAAAGTGTTCAAAACCATAGAGGCAAGAGGAATGTTCAATTTTCGATGGGAGATAAGGTCATGGTAAGAGATTTTCGAAATCCCAACAAGCCAAGTTGGACTCAAGCCACAATAAGAAACAGATTAGGGCCACGCTCGTATTGTTGCATCTTAACTCATAATAATCGAGAACTAAAAAGACATCTGGATCAAATTAGAAAACAAAATTCCGTCTCGATTGAACAATACAAGAATGACATGTGTGAAACTAATGTGGAAAGCGATACCTCAACTGGTGAGTATGAATGTATTAATGAAAATCATTCCAGCTTGGCTGAAGTGGAACCGCCAAGGCCTATACCAACAGAAACTGGAAGATGTTTGAGACCGCGTAAAAATGGAAAAGTAGTTAAAGAATAGAATACAATTTTAGCAAGTTTCTCTCTTTTAGTATTTATGATCAACTTTAAGTAGGGGCGTGTTATGTATATTCTAGTTCATAATCAATATATTACGTTTGTAAAACACTTATTGGAAAGAAACAAAAACCACATGGGGAAAAAGGAGGGATTTATAGTAAAAAAAAAGAAAGAAAAAAAAAAAAGGAAAAAAACACACTTTTTTATATAAAGAAAAAAAAAAGGATGGGTTTTTTTTTTTTTTTTATTTTTTTTAATATTTTAAAACACTTTACTTTTTTTTTAATTTTTCCTTTTAGTTTTTTTTTTTTTATTTTTTTTATTTTTTTTATAAAAACTGCAGCAACTTCTCTACTTCTACTTTCATTTTTTTTTTTTCTCTTCCCCTCATCCTTTAAAGAACAGCTATGCAATCTATCTGCCAAAACCATTCTACAGACGCCATTAAGTCTTATAGCTATCATCCCTTATATAAAAGCTATATAAGGTGGCGGAACCTTTCTACAGCCGCCATTTTTAATGATAGCCGCCATCCTTTATATAACAGCTATACAAGCTGCAGGAACCATTCTACAGCCGCCATTTTGAGTCTTACAGCCGCATTCTTTTATGGAACAGCTGTACAAGCTGCAGGAACTATTCTACAGCCGCCATTTTAAGTCTTATAGCCGCCATCTTTTGTATAACAGCTGAACAAGCTGATGGAATCATTCTACAGCCGCCATTTTGAGTCTTTATATGCGCCATCTTTTATAAAACTGCTATACAGGCTGCTGGAACCACTCTACAGCCGCCATTTTGAGTCTTACAGCCTCATCCTTTTATATAAAAGCTATATAAGCTGCAGGAACCCTTCTACAGCCGCCATTTTAAGTCTTATAGCCGCCATTCTTTATGTAACAGCTGAACAAGCTGTTGAAACCATTCTACAGCCGTCATTTTTAATCTTATAGCCACCATCACTTACATAACAGCTATACAGGCTGCTGGAACCATTCTACAGCCGCCATTTTGAGTCTTATAGCCCTCATCCTTTATATAAAAGCTATATAAGCTGCTGGAACCATTCAACAGAAGTCATTTTAAGTCTTTTAAGCCGTCATCTTTTGTAAAAAGCTGAACAAGCTGCTGGAACCATTCAATATCCGCCATTTTGAGTCTTATAGCCCTCATCCTTTATATAAAAAGCTATATAAGCTGCTGGAACCATTCTACAGCCGCCATTTTGAGTCTTATAGCCGCCATCTTTTATATAACAGCTATACAAGCTGCTGGAACCATTTTACAGCCGCCATTTTGATTTTTATAGCCGTCATCCTTTATATAACAGCTATACAAGCTGCTGGAACCTTTACAGCCGCCATTTGTGAGTCTTATACCCGTCATCGTTTATAGAACAGCTATGCAATCTGCTAAAACCGTTCTACAGCCGCCATTTTGAGTCTTGTAGCCGTCATCCTTTATATAAAAGCTAAATATGCTGCAGGAAGCTTCCTACAGCCGCCATTTTGAGTCTTTATAGCCGCCTTCTTTTGTATAAGAGCTGAACAATCTGCTGGAACCACTCTGCAGCCGCCATTTTGAGTCTTGTAGCCGTCATCCTTTATATAAAAGCTATATAAGCTGCAGGAACCTTTCTACAGCCGCCATTTTGAGTCTTTATAGCCGCCATCTTTTTTTTATACATGAACTTTACAGCCAACTTATAGCATCTTTTATATGCTGGAACCATTCTACAGCCGCCATTTTGAGTCTTTATAGCCGCCATCCTTTTGTATAACAGCTATACAAGCTGCTGGAACCATTCTACAGCCGCCATTTTAAGTCTTATAGCCGCCATCTTTTATATAACAGCTATACAAGCTGCTGGAACCATTCTACAGCCGCCATTTTTAGTCTTATAGCCGCCATCTTTTTATATAACAGCTATACAAGCTGCTGGAACCATTCTACAGCCGCCATTTTGAGTCTTATAGCCGCCATCTTTTGTATAACAGCTAAACAAGCTGCTGGAACTTTCATTTACAGCCGCCATTTTGAGTCTTTATAGCCGCCATCTTTTTATATAACAGCTGTACAAGCTGCTGGAACCATTCTACAGCCGCCATTTTGAGTCTTATAGCCGTCATCCTTTATATAACAGCTATACAAGCTGCTGGAACCATTCTACAGCCGCCATTTTGAGTCTCTTATAGCCGTCATCTTTTTATATAACAGCTATACAAGCTGCTGGAACCATTCTACAGCCGCCATTTTGAGTCTTATAGCCGCCATCCTTTATATAACAGCTGGAACCGCCATTTTGAGTCTTGTAGCCGTCATCCTTTATATAAAAGCTATATAAGCTGCAGGAACCTTTCTACAGCCGCCATTTTGAGTCTTTATAGCCGCCATCTTTTGTATAACAGCTGAACAAGCTGCTGGAACCATTCTACAGCCGCCATTTTAAGTCTTATAGCCGCCATTCTTTTTAAAGTATATAAGCTGTAGGAACCTTTCTACAGCCGCCATTTTGAGTCTTTATAGCCGCCATCTTTTATATAACAGCTATACAGGCTGCTGGAACCACTCTTCAGCCGCCATTTTAAGTCTTATAGCCGCCATTCTTTATTTAACAGCTATATAAGCTGCAGGAACCTTTCTACAGCCGCCATTTTGAGTCTTTATAGCCGCCATCTTTTATAGAAAGCTATACAGGCTGCTGGAACCATTCTACAGCCGCCATTTTGAGTCTTATAGCCGCCATCTTTTTTATAAACAGCTATACAAGCTGCTGGAACCACTCTACAGCCGCCATTTTAAGTCTTACAGCCGCCATTCTTTTATTTAACAGCTATATAAGCTGCAGGAACCTTTCTACAGCCGCCATTTTGAGTCTTTATAGCCGGTATCTTTTATAGAACAGCTATACAGGCTGCTGGAACCACTCTTCAGCCGCCATTTTAAGTCTTACAGCCGCCATTCTTTATTTAACAGCTATATAAGCTGCAGGAACTTTTCTACAGCCGCCATTTTGAGTCTTTATAGCCGGTATCTTTTATAGAACAGCTATACAGGCTGCTGGAACCATTCTACAGCCGCCATTTTAAGTCTTATAGCCGCTGGAACCTTTCTACAGTCGCCATTGTAAGTCTTATAGCGCGCATCCTTTTGAGTCTTTATAGCTATCATTTATATACATCTATGAAGTGCTGGAACCATTCTACAGCCGCCATTTTGAGTCTTTATAGCCGCCATTCTTTTTTATAACAAGCTGAACAAGCTGCTGGAACCTTTCTACAGCCGCCATTTTGAGTCTTTATAGCCGGCATCTTTTATATAAAAGCTATATAAGCTGCTGGAACCATTCTACAGCCGCCATTTTAAGTCTTACAGCCGCCATTCTTTTTTATAACAGCTATATAAGCTGCAGGAACCTTTCTACAGCCGCCATTTTGAGTCTTTATAGCCGGTATCTTTTATAGAACAGCTATACAGGCTGCTGGAACCATTCTTCAGCCGCCATTTTAAGTCTTACAGCCGCCATTCTTTATTTAACAGCTATATAAGCTGCAGGAACCTTTCTACAGCCGCCATTTTGAGTCTTTATAGCCGGTATCTTTTATAGAACAGCTATACAGGCTGCTGGAACCACTCTACAGCCGCCATTTTAAGTCTTATAGCCGCCATTCTTTATTTAACAGCTATATAAGCTGCAGGAACCTTTCTACAGCCGCCATTTTGAGTCTTTATAGCCGTATCTTTTATATAACAGCTAAACAAGCTGCTGGAACCATTCTACAGCCGCCATTTTGAGTCTTATAGCCGCCATCCTTTATATAAAAGCTATATAAGCTGCAGGAACCTTTCTACAGCCGCCATTTTGAGTCTTTATAGCCGCCATCTTTTATAAAACAGCTATACAAGCTGCTGGAACCATTCTACAGCCGCCATTTTGAGTCTTATAGCCGCCATTCCTTTATATAACAGCTATATAAGCTGCTGGAACCATTCTACAGCCGCCATTTTGAGTCTTTATAGCCGCCATCTTTTATATAACAGCTATACAAGCTGCTGGAACCATTCTACAGCCGCCATTTTGAGTCTTATAGCCGCATCTTTTTTATATAACAGCTATACAAGCTGCTGGAACCATTCTACAGCCGCCATTTTGAGTCTTTATAGCCGTCATCCTTTTATATAACAGCTATACAAGCTGCTGGAACCATTCTACAGCCGCCATTTTGAGTCTTTATAGCCGCCATCTTTTATATAACAGCTATACAAGCTGCTGGAACCATTCTACAGCCGCCATTTTGAGTCTTATAGCCGCCATCTTTTATATAACAGCTATATAAGCTGCTGGAACCATTCTACAGCCGCCATTTTGAGTCCTTATAGCCGCCATCCTTTATATAACAGCTATATAAGCTGCTGGAACCATTCTACAGCCGCCATTTTGAGTCTTTATAGCCGTCATCCTTTTATATAACAGCTGTACAAGCTGCTGGAACCATTCTACAGCCGCCATTTTGAGTCTTTATAGCCGCCATCCTTTATATAACAGCTATATAAGCTGCTGGAACCATTCTACAGCCGCCATTTTGAGTCTTTATAGCCGCCATCTCTTTATATAACAGCTATACAAGCTGCTGGAACCATTCTACAGCCGCCATTTTGAGTCTTTATAGCCGCCATCTTTTATATAAACAGCTATACAAGCTGCTGGAACCATTCTACAGCCGCCATTTTGAGTCTTATAGCCGCCATCCTTTATATAACAGCTATATAAGCTGCTGGAACCTTTCTACAGCCGCCATTTTGAGTCTTTATAGCCGTCATCCTTTTATATAACAGCTATACAAGCTGCTGGAACCATTCTACAGCCGCCATTTTAAGTCTTATAGCCGCCATTCTTTTATTTTTTTTAACAGCTATATAAGCTGCTGGAACCTTTCTACAGCCGCCATTTTGAGTCTTTATAGCCGTCATTCTTTATATAAGAACAGCTATACAAGCTGCTGGAACCACTTCTACAGCCGCCATTTTAAGTCTTACAGCCGCCATTCTTTATTTAACAGCTATATAAGCTGCAGGAACCTTTCTACAGCCGCCATTTTGAGTCTTTATAGCCGGTATCTTTTATAGAACAGCTATACAGGCTGCTGGAACCACTCTTCAGCCGCCATTTTAAGTCTTACAGCCGCCATTCTTTATTTAACAGCTATATAAGCTGCAGGAACTTTTCTACAGCCGCCATTTTGAGTCTTTATAGCCGGTATCTTTTATAGAACAGCTATACAGGCTGCTGGAACCATTCTAGAGCCGCCATTTTAAGACTTATAGCCGCTGGAACCTTTCTACAGTCGCCATTGTAAGTCTTATAGCCGCACATCCTTTACTTAAAAGCTACATATATAGAATGCTGGAACCATTCTACAGCCACCATTTTGAGTCTTTATAGCCGCCATCTTTTTTATAACAACTGAACAAGCTGCTGGAACCACTCTACAGCCGCCATTTTGAGTCTTATAGCCGTCATCCTTTATATAAAAGCTATATAAGCTGCTGGAACCATTCTACAGCCGCCATTTTAAGTCTTTATAGCCGCCATCTTTTATATAACAGCTATATAAGCTGCTGGAACCTTTCTACAGCCGCCATTTTGAGTCTTTATAGCCGGCATCTTTTATATAACAGCTATACAGGCTGCTGGAACCATTCTTCAGCCGCCATTTTAAGTCTTATAGCCGCCATTCTTTATTTAACAGCTATATAAGCTGCAGGAACCTTTCTACAGCCGCCATTTTGAGTCTTTATAGCCGCCATCCTTTTTATAAAAAGCTATACAAGCTGCTGGAACCATTCTACAGCCGCCATTTTTTAAGTCTTTATAGCCGCCATCCTTTATATAACAGCTATATAAGCTGCTGGAACCTTTCTACAGCCGCCATTTTGAGTCTTTATAGCCGCCATCTTTTGTATAACAGCTAAACAAGGCTGGAACTATTTCTACAGCCGCCATTTTGAGTCTTATAGCCGTCATCCTTTATATAAAAGCTATATAAGCTGCAGGAACCATTCTACAGCCGCCATTTTAAGTCTTATAGCCGCCATCTTTTGTATAACAGCTGAACAAGCTGCTGGAACCATTCTACAGCCGCCATTTTGAGTCTTATAGCCGCCATCTTTTATATAACAGCTATACAAGCTGCTGGAACCATTCTACAGCCGCCATTTTGAGTTTTATAGCCGTCATCCTTTATATAACAGCTATACAAGCTGCTGGAACCATTCTACAGCCGCCATTTTGAGTCTTATAGCCGTCATCCTTTATATAAACAGCTATACAAGCTGCTGGAACCATTCTACAGCCGCCATTTTGAGTCTTATAGCCGCCATCCTTTATATAACAGCTATACAAGCTGCTGGAACCATTCTACAGCCGCCATTTTAAGTCTTATAGCCGCCATCCTTTTTATAAAGCGTTACTGCTGGAACCATTCTACAGCCGCCATTTTGAGTCTTATAGCCGTCATCCTTTATATAAAAGCTATATAAGCTGCTGGAACCATTCTACAGCCGCCATTTTGAGTCTTTTTATAGCCGTCATCTTTTATATAAAAGCTGATACAAGCTGCTGGAACCATTCTACAGCCGCCATTTTGAGTCTTATAGCCGCCATCTTTTATATAACAGCTATATAAGCTGCTGGAACCATTCTACAGCCGCCATTTTGAGTCTTATAGCCGCCATCCTTTATATAACAGCTATACAAGCTGCTGGAATTTTCTACAGCCGCCATTTTGAGTCTTATAGCCGCCATCTTTTATATAAAAGCTATACAAGCTGCTGGAACCATTCTACAGCCGCCATTTTGAGTCTTATAGCCGCCATCTTTTATATAACAGCTATACAAGCTGCTGGAACCATTCTACAGCCGCCATTTTGAGTCTTTATAGCCGCCATCCTTTTATATAACAGCTATACAAGCTGCTGGAACCATTCTACAGCCGCCATTTTGAGTCTTATAGCCGTCATCCTTTATATAAAAGCTATATAAGCTGCTGGAACCTTTCTACAGCCGCCATTTTGAGTCTTATAGCCGCCATCCTTTTATATAACAGCTATACAGGCTGCTGGAACCTTCTACAGCCGCCATTTTCTTATAGTTTATAAAGCTATACAAGCTGCAGGAACCATTCTACAGCCGCCATTTTGAGTCTTATAGCCGCATTCTTTATATAAAAGCTATATAAGCTGCTGGAACCATTCTACAGCCGCCATTTTAAGTCTTATAGCCGCCATCTTTTATATAACAGCTATACAAGCTGCTGGAACCATTCTACAGCCGCCATTTTGAGTCTTTATAGCCGCCATCTTTTATAAAACAGCTATACAAGGCTGCTGGAACCATTCTACAGCCGCCATTTTGAGTCTTATAGCCGCCATCCTTTATATAAAAGCTATATAAGCTGCTGGAACCATTCTACAGCCGCCATTTTGAGTCTTATAGCCGCCATCCTTTATATAACAGCTATACAAGCTGCTGGAACCATTCTACAGCCGCCATTTTGAGTCTTATAGCCGCCATCCTTTATATAACAGCTATACAAGCTGCTGGAACCATTCTACAGCCGCCATTTTGAGTCTTATAGCCGTCATCTTTTATATAACAGCTATACAAGCTGCTGGAACCATTCTACAGCCGCCATTTTAAGTCTTTATAGCCGTCATCTTTTATATAAACTGAACAAGCTGCTGGAACCATTCTACAGCCGCCATTTTGAGTCTTATAGCCGTCATCCTTTATATAAAAGCTATACAAGCTGCTGGAACCATTCTACAGCCGCCATTTTGAGTCTTATAGCCGCCATCTTTTGTATAACAGCTATGAACAAGCTGCTGGAACCTATTCTACAGCCGCCATTTTTGAGTCTTTATAGCCGCCATCTTTTATATAACAGCTGAACAAGCTGCTGGAACCACTCTACAGCCGCCATTTTGAGTCTTGTAGCCGTCATCCTTTATATAAAAGCTATATAAGCTGCTGGAACCTTTCTACAGCCGCCATTTTGAGTCTTATAGCCGCCATTTTTTATATAAACAGCTAAACAAGCTGCTGGAACCATTCTATAGACGCCATTTTGAGTTTCTTATAGCCGCCATTTTTTATATAACAGCTACACAAGCTGCTGGAACCTTTCTACAGCCGCCATTTTGAGTCCTTTTACCCGTCATCCTTTATAGAACAGCTATGCAATCTGCCAAAACCGTTCTACAGACGCCATTTTAAGTCTTATAGCTATCATCCCTTATATAAAAGCTATATAAGCTGCTGGAACCTTTCTACAGCCGCCATTTTAAGTCTTGTAGCCGCCATCCTTTTATATAACAGCTATATAAGCTGCAGGAACCTTTCTACAGCCGCTATTGTAAGTCTTATAGCCGCCATCTTTTGTGTAACAGATGAACAAGCTAATGGAATCATTGTATTTTATTTATTTATTTTATTATTTACGTCAACTAAATCAGCAGTCGACGAAAAAACTTAAGCTTAAATACAGATCATAATTAATTCACGAAGGTAGCTTAGCTTAATGCACAACTAAACATCCCCGACCCGGTGGAGGTGTTTTATTTGTAACAAGGTGCCAGCTATGCCCCGATTCACAGCCAATGTATTCAGGGATGAGTTGCAGCCAATCCAATACCCAGTCCAAAAAACTTTCAGTGGTTACGCTGTAGATAATTAAAAAGTATAGCGCGAAGAGAAGTGACAGATAGATGAGGAGAAATAAGGTGAGAAAGGTTGTTAAAATATTGGCAAAGAACACGAAGAGGTTCGTGAAGAGAGTAGTTAGTCAGACATCTACTAAGGTGAAGAGGAAAAAAGTTTCTAGTCCGACGTGAGGGAACACAAAAATATAGCGTATTTAGTAAATTGGAAGAACTGACTTCGCCGTTGACTACTTTATGTAGAAAGAGAATGCCAAATACGAGCCTACGGTTGTAAAGTGAAGGAAGATTAATAAGAAGAAGTCTGTCAGAATAAGAAGGTAGGCGAAGATTCGGGTCCCAATTAAGACCGCGTAACGCAAACTTAAGGAATTGCTTCTGTACCGATGCAATACTACTCTGGTGAACATCATATTGAGGGTTCCACGCTGGTGAGCAATATTCTAGAGTAGGGCGAACTAACGAAGTGTATAAAACCTTTGTCACATATGGATCATCAAATTCTTTGGCCCAACGTTTAATGAAGCCAAGAAGACTGCATGCTCTATTGACAATTGAAAATATATGAACATTAAAAGAAAGTTTTGGGCCAAACATAACGCCAAAGTCTTTAAATGATGGTACACAATATAACAGAACAGACTTAATAGAGTAATGAGCTAGGAACGGCGACAAACGACTGAAAGTCATAAAAGAGCATTTAGAGCCATTAAGGTGTAATTTATTAACGTGACACCAAACACAGAACGCATTGAGATCTGATTGCAAGTACTGCTGGAAAGAAGGATCATTATATGAATAACAAATCTTGACGTCATCCGCAAACATGAGCACGCGTGAATGAGCCAAGGCCAAAGGCAAATCGTTTATAAACAAGGTAAATAACAGTGGGCCCAGATGACTGCCTTGGGGGACACCTGACGTAACTCGAACAGTTTTAGATATCGAGGAACGAAAAGACACCTTTTGGGTTCTGCCAATAAGATACGACTTTAACCAAGCCAATAGTTTCGGGGAAAAACCCATGATGTTAAGTTTCATGAGAAGCATAGAATGATCAACCGTATCGAAAGCCTTACTAAAGTCAGTATAAATAACATCAGTTTGACACTTTTTACGGAAGCCATGGTGTACAAGGGTAGTCAATTCTAAAAGGTTGGTAAGCGACGAACGACCTTTCATGAAGCCATGCTAACAAGGGAAATAGTGGATCTGGATAGGTGTTGAAGGGAAGACGTAATAATTTTCTCAAACAGCTTAGGTATTGCCGAAAGTTTGGCAATGCCACGGTAGTTAGAAATATCCGATTTGTTACCCTTTTAAAAAAGCGGAATAATAAAAGACTCCTTCCAAATATCAGGGAAGCTACAAGTCTCACTCGATATAAAGAATAACCGAGATAAAGGCTTAGATAGGGAAATCGAACACATTTTAAGGATGCAACTAGGTATATTATCAGGCCCGGGCATGAAGGAAGACGTCATAGATGACAAGCTAGAGATAATACAGTCTTCAGTAATACTAGGAAAAAACATACAATTTAAATGTGGAATTGAGAAGGGATAAGGTGTGGGATCCGAAGCAGTAGTAGAATAAGTCGACTGAAAGAATTTAGCAAACAGATCTGCAATATCTGAATCATTATTAGCAGTCTGGTCATTAAGTCTGAAAGTGGAAGGTAGTAAATTTGAGCGTCTTTTGGAATTAACAAAGTTATAAAATCTTTTGGGGTTCTTATAAAATTCAACCTTACAGCGAACGATATAATTATTGTAGCATTGAGTATTTAAAAGACAAAATTGAGATTTGGCTACACAATAATTTGCATAGTCAAGTCAAAAACTTTCACTCGTTGCAGAGAACGGACGTGTTTTTTTTGCGCTTATCAACTTTTATTTTTTTCTCGCGATTAACTTCTTTTCTATAACTTGTACATGAATTCATTATCGGCTAATATTTCCAGCATCCGAATTTTATTTTCATTTCGCGAATTCTTGCTGTCGCTTTTGTGTATTTGTTTAAATTTAAATAAAATCAAAACTTACAGCAATACTTGCGTTAGCGATGTTGTTGTTTTGTTTATCTCTTTTTGCTTTTGTGTCGTTACCGTTTTAACTAACTCTCGCGCTCTTGTGTACAAATTGTTATTGCATGTGTTCAATTTGGCGCGCTCTCCCGCTCTTTCCTATTCTTGTTTGATTTGCGCTCTCGTCTTTTGCCTACCCGCGACTCCGTGATACGTGTTTTTGTTTTTGTGTATTTTTGTAATTTCTTTTCTTTAGTTGTGAAGGCTTACTTTGCACATTAACCCTTGTGTCAGAACTGGTCAGTATATTCTCATACACAGATTTTTAACCTTTAGAATTTTTATTTTTGTTGTATTTCCTTTTTTAATTAAATTAATTAATTTTTGACAAAATGGTTGTCTGCTCAAAAAATAATTGCATAGTGGCCACTAATCCGGTTGACTCCCATGATTATATTCTTTGTTGGCTGTGTGACAATGCGGTTCACGTTAAGTGTGCAGGTTACACAGGCAGAATCAAGGAGTCTATTGCTAAAGGCGGTGGCTTAAAATATGGATGTGATGCTTGCCGTGGGGTCGAGAATGAGATGCGCTCTTTCATGAGGCGGACTAGAGATAGTTTTGACACTTTAAGGGCAGGTTTTAATAAACTCCAAGCGGAGTTTACTGCGGTGGAGACTCAGTTCAGGAGTTTATCGCTTATGAATGAGTCTCCGAAACGTAAAAGGACCAGTCCTTGGGGTGTTTCAGTATCTGTAGATCCTCCAGCGTCTCTTATCGTCCCCGACCGGTCTCATGCACCGTCCACTCCTAATGTACAGCAGTTGAGTTTAAGAGCCCGGTTGTGAATGCAATTAGTAAGGAATTACCGGTATCACCTGGGAATGATCTCTTAAAAACGATGCCTATTGTAGTGTCCGATGTGTCCGGGCAATTACCCATTCCAATGGAAATTGCCGATAGTTCTAAAAGTATTGAGGGCCCCGTAAACAAGTTGACTGCTGCAGTGGGTGACTTGTCCAACGTTACTGTACGGCTGACGCTTCGGGACCGCGGCCTCTCGTTGGCATACCACCTAAGAAACATATATTTGTTTCTAGGCTAGACCCTGTTCTCACATCTGATGATGTAATAGCCTATATTCGGAAGAAAGTTAACGTCTCGAATATTGCGGTGGAGAAGTTTAAATTTTCTTATTCTCGGGACATTTCGTCCTTTAAAATTAGTGTTTCTGCCAATATCTTCGACACTATATGTCGAGAAGATTTTTGGCCGAAACATATAATAGTTAAGGAATATACTGTAAAAAAGAAAAATCGGCAACCGATTCGCTTGCCAACAACAACAACTAATACTATTCCTGCCACATCAGCATCTGCTGGTGTGTCAAAAAACTAGCTTCGTCCCTTAACCTGGGTTACCAGAACGTTAGAGGACTGAAATCCAAACTTCCTAATCTCTATGTAGATAGTCTTTCTTTTGAGCATAACATTTTAGCTTTTACAGAGACGTGGCTAAAACCTGATATTGCTGATGCATCGGTGTTTTCCACAAACTTTTCTATATTCAGACGTGACCGGATTTCTCGCATAGGTGGTGGCGTTCTAATAGCTGTTGATGCTGCTTTATCATCTGAAATGATTCAATTTTCTAGTACCCAGGAGATTGAGTTTGTCGGTGTTAAAGTAAATTTTAAATCTTTTAATGCTTTTATTACTTGTTCCTATATTCCACCATTGTCAGACATGGTGGTATATTTAAATCATTTAGAGGCAATTCAGTTTGTCTCCTCTTTAGTTTCCAGTCAAGACATGCTCATAGTTGTAGGTGATTTTAATTTACCCGCTTTAGTATGGTCACTAACAGATGAATCTACCATGTTGCTGCCCTCTTTGTCACATGACTTTATTGACGGCCTTCTAGGCTTATCTTTATCCCAAGTCAATCCTGTCTTAAATTCTAATGGAAAATCGTTAGATCTTATTTTTGTATTGGATACTTCTTATTGTGAGGTTTCTAGGATCGAACCATTTGTTCTTCCAGAAGACAAATTTCATCCTACATTAAATTTAAAAATTGATCTGCCCTTGCTTTCACCATTACTTGGTTCAAATGAGTTACCTCTAACTAGGTGCTTTCGTAAGACTGACTTTGTCACCCTTAATGAAAACATTACTACTACCGATTGGTCTTATCTGTACAATTGTAGAGATATGAACTCAGCTGTTCGTTTTTTCTATGATACTCTGAATTCACTCTTTGATATTTGTGTGCCTCTTGGTAGGCTGAAGCGGCTTAACAAACCTCCATGGTTCTCTCGTGAGTTATCCAATTTGAAAAATGTGAAGACACGATATTATAAGAAGTTTCAAAAAACACGTCGTTCATCAGATTATGCTCTGTATACAGTCGCTCGTTCAAAATTCATGATGCTTAATACACAATGCTATAAGAATTATCTTCAGCGGTGTAAGCTTCAGTTTTCTTCTGACCCTAAACAATTTTATAATTTTGTCAATTCTAAACGTAAGACCTCCGTGCACCCATCTTTTTTGTCTTTTCAAAATAAAAAAGCGAGCACTGATCAGGCAATTGCCGATATGTTTGCGAGTTTTTTCAAAACAACTTATTCCTCAACGGAATAGCGAGCAAGTCCGTATCCTTATCATTTAAAAAAGGCTAATTGCATTTTCAATCCAGTGTTTGATGAAAGTTCTATTCTTAGCGAACTTAAATTAGTTAAACCTGTTTATTCTCCGGGGCCAGATGGTCTTCCTGGATATGTACTCAGGTTCTGTGCAAACGCATTATGCAAACCCATTTTAAAATTGTTTCTATTGTCTGTCGAATCTTCCTCTTTTCCATCTATTTGGAAGGAGTCGTATATCATACCTCTGCATAAAAATGGCAAAAAGTCCGAAGCCTCTAACTATAGAGGTATCTCAAAATTGTCCGCTATTCCGAAAGCTTTTGAGAAAATTATAACTTCTCAAGTGCAACATTTTTGCAGCTCTATTATTTCGCCATCCCAACATGGGTTTGTGAAACGTAGATCTATAACCACTAACCTTTTAGAATTTACATCAATAATTATCAAGGGGTTCAAAAATGGTAAACAAACTGATGTCATATACACTGACTTCAGCAAAGCCTTTGATTCCGTTAATCATACCCTATTACTTTCTAAGCTGAGCGACATTGGGTTTCCACACCTTTTCCTCTCTTGGGTTCGAGAATATTTAACAAATAGAAAACAGAAGGTACTTTTTAAGTCTTCTTTTTCCGATTCCATTCCTGTGACTTCTGGTGTAACTCAAGGTAGTCATCTTGGCCCTCTGCTTTTTACACTATTCATTAACGATCTTCCATCAGTCATTGTTCATTCGCATGTGCTTATGTATGCTGACGATGTCAAACTTTTTCTTACTTATAATGATACAGATTCTTTTAGTCGGCTACAAGCTGATCTTAAAAACTTTCAATCCTGGTGCCAGTTTAATCTACTAAATCTTAACACTACCAAATGTAAGGTAATGACTTTTTTTCGTAACTCTCCTCAACTGGTCACTTATTTTCTAAACAATAGTCCTTTAGAACGTCTAAATAATATGAATGATTTGGGCGTACTTATGGACCATAAGTTGAATTTTAACACCGATATTTCCACCACGGTCGCAAAGGCCATGAGTGTCCTGGATTTCATTAAAAGATGGTCCAAAGAATTTGATGACCCCTATACAACTAAAGTTCTTTTTACTTCGCTTGTCCGTCCTATTTTAGAGTATGGATCTTGCATTTGGTCACCTCAATATGAATCGCACCAGATTAGACTTGAATCCGTTCAAAAGCATTGCTATTTGCTCTTCGTGGCTTAAGCTGGGATCGCAATGTTAATTTGCCTTCGTATTCTAGTAGACTTCTCTTGATTAACCTTCCTTCCCTAACTAACCGTAGAATTATGCTTGGTGTTATTTTTATGCACAAGCTCCTAATTGGTGACCGGCGCACTGGAGACGGTAGAGACATTCACATAAGGAACGCATTTATCAATTAGTGAATTCAGAGCAGGGTAGAAAAAACTTACTGCACATTCTATATCACAGCACTCAAATAGAAATGACCAATCAAAAGAGAAAATAAGGCTGTTAAGAAGAATGAAATTTGTTTTACGAAAACATCTACGACGAGAATTTGAGATGTTATTAAATGAATTATTAACGGAATTGTAAGAAATAGTAATTTCAATGGTAGGCTGATAAGGATCTTCAGGCTCACAGCACTCAAATAGAAATGACCAATCAAAAAGAAAAGAAAATAAGAACATTGAAATTTGTTTTACGAAAACATCTACGACGAGAATTTAAGATGTTATTAAATGAATTATTAACGGTGAATAGGGAATTTAGAACCACAACTAAAAAACCCAATCTTCATTCGTTGAATTCAAAATATGAACTGATTTTATTTACAAAAGTACGGAGTTTATATAGGATTATCTTAGGCTCTAGTAGGTAACAATTGTTCTTAGAAGATCTTATTTTAGACTCAGACCCTCGTATTTGGGGGTTGAAAAATTATTATTTAGGGCACGGCGTCGGCCACTTGACATCCTGTCGTTGTGATCTTTTGGGTTAGTTTAGAATTACAAGTGTTTTTTCCCACACCGCGTGTGGCAGATTGTATTTCTAGTCATATGCTAGGTTAGTTGTTTGGTACAAAAGTACAGTTGTATTGTATTTTCTTTACTGCATCTGATTTGGTGAAGCCAGTTCAGATGAACACTATGTTTATTCTTAAACATTCTGCGAGGGGCCGCCAAATAGGGCGATTGGTATTCTTATATTTTTATTACGTTGTCTTAAACAAATTATTATTAATATTATCATTAGTAAGATGACTAATATTAAGGAAGCATGACCAGCTACATGATGGAAGTTTAAACCTAGTAATTCAATATGATGTTCCTTTAAGGATTGTAATTGACATCCTATTCTTTCTAATTCTGCCGAATGGTTTACTATGTTTGCTTCTCCTGAATTCCATGATATATTTGCTATGTTGCTAATATCGCCTACGTGCGAATTTTTAATAGCTATGTACGACTCTGACTGAACGCTATGATGAGCTACTAAAATTTTATCTTCTGCCCTAGCTGTGCAGCCTGATCTGAGGCTCAAAATTCCTTGTTCTGGTATATCCAGCACCTCCTGTTGTTCGTTACCGCATTGGACTCTGGTCTTAGTTCTAGGCGGTACCTTGAATAACCAACTGCTGCTGCTATCTAATTCTACCCAGTAAGATCTTGTCTCCACAATCGTTGTGTATAAGCAGCTAGGTTTGTTATTCTGTTTAAAGGGTGTCAGCTCGCAGGCATTATCATTGGCACTACTCCATGGCCAACTTCCTTCACATGTTCTCCTGTTTGACTGCCAGCTCCGACATCTTTGCATAGCTGATTCAGACATTAAATGATACGAGTCTATTTCAAAATTATATATTAAGTACTGGCTTTCTATATGGACCATTACCATTTGATTATTATTCAATCGTACAGGTACTGGAATAACTTTATAGAGAAAAGACGGATGTCTACCAAAAAGTGGTATTTTTGCATTTATAATTATTTTTCTGTCAATAAAAATACCCTTGGCTGTCAACAGAGTATATATTTCTTTTAACTCAGTACCTGTCCTTTTACCTGGTAGTACTAATGCTTCGGACAACTTGTCCTTTATTTTTGTTATTTCCAATTTCATTTGACTTGGTTTTAAAATATTAGGGTTCAACCTACCATGGTTAATGTCTATTAAAAGATTTATAATTCCTGTCTGAATTTTTTCACATTCATCAACCACGGAACTTAATTGCCTTATAATCATGAAGAACTGGATGGATTCTCTATATACGTAATAGCTTTCTTTAAGTAATTCTGTCATATTTTCAATCCGGTTGTTCATGTTGCGAAAATTGTCATTTATTTCATTTATAGTTGTCTTAAGAATGTTTGCCGTGGAGTCTACTATCGATGTCTGCTTTTCTTCTAGGTGTTTCAAGTTTTGCTGATTTGTAAGTAAATTTCTCATGTTTTCTTCCATTTGTACTCTGTCATCCGCATCCATGATGCCAAATAATATATGGTACAGTGAACCCATGAATTCAAACGGTGCACGCTTGCTTCTCGGCTTATTTTGACTCATGAACAATCTATTATTTTCTTCGATTTCCGTAATTCGTTTTACCGTGCTGTTTAGTAAAAAATGGCACTGGTCTTCGAAATTATATAACTTTTGACATAAATCCCTCATTTTAGGAATCATTTTGTCACCTTGACTAAGCATTTCAAAATATGCCGACATGTCATAGTATATTACCAGATCCCATGAGGACGCTACCACTTCCACTTCACCCATTGGATCTAAGTACAACGCGGCTGTTGCGTTTAGTTCTTTTACCGTAATTTTTGGTCGATTATCTTTAGTGCTTGCTGCATTCGACAATTGACAAAGTAGCATCAACATTGCTAACATCATTACGGTTCCTACTTTGGACAGATGACCGAATCTGGTACTTTTCCGATATTGATTCTCCTCAACGTTTTCGGATGATTTTACCCCAACAAGTGGACAGATTTTATTTATAGGTCTTGTAATTGACCCTTCCTGCAATTTGACTTTGACCACTCTTACTTTGTCGTCCCTGCCTTTGTGAATTTCTTCAATCTTGCCCAGAGGCCACCTAGCTGGGTGACAATTTTCATCTTTAATCAGTACGACCTGTCCATTTTCTAAATTTTCTGTGGTTTGTCGCCACTTGTTCCTTTGCTGGAGAGTATATAGATACTCGTCTTTCCATTTCAACCAGAAATCCTTTTTCATTTTTTGAATTAATTTCCATCTGTCTAAATTTCCAATTTTTTCCTCTGATATGGACTCGGCGGCTTCTAATGTTGGTCTTCCAATTAGGAAATGACCGGGAGTTAACACTTCGTTGTTGTCCATATCTTCACCTGTCGTATACAACGGCCGTGAATTTAGTACCGCTTCTATCTGGCACAATAAAGTGGCCAATTCTTCATATGTAAGGTTACTATCTCCTATTACTCTTTTTAAATGATACTTGACCGACTTTACTCCAGCTTCCCAAATACCTCCGAAGTGAGGTCCTGCCGGGGGGCTAAAATGCCAGCTGATCTGTTCTCGCTCTAGAACAGGGGCAACCTGTACGTTATCTTGAACTGCTTTTTTTGAAGTCTCTATCGAGCATTCTAGCCGCGCCCACAAAATTTGTACCATTATCGGAATATATGTTAGTGCATTTACCCCGTCTCGCAACAAATCTTCGAAATGCTGCTAGGAAGGCATCAGTTGTCAAATCACTAACAACTTCTAAATGAATTGCCTTAGTTGACAAGCACACGAATACTGCTATGTATCCTTTGAATGTTTTTTGACCCCGGGTTTTTGAGCATCTTATGTGATATGGACCGGCAAAATCAATCCCCGTGTTATTAAATGGAGGTGACACCGTTACCCTGTTTTTGGGTAGGTTACCCATAATTTGCTCCGCAGTTACTTGGCGGTATCTGGCACAAGTGACGCATTCCCTCAGGTATTTTTTAAGTGCATTTCTTAAACCGAAAATCCAGAATTTCCTTTGAATTTGGTTTCTCATAAGATTAATTCCTCCATGTAAGGTTTCCTTATGAGCATCTTTAATCAATAGCGTCGTTAAATGTGACTTATCTAAGATCACTGGATGTTTAGTATTAAAGCATATATTGGCATTTTGTAATCGTCCCCCCACGCGTAATATTCCATCGTTATCTAAAAATGGATGTAGGCTTAGAATTTTGCTTTTCATATCAATTTGTTTGTTCTGAGTAAGATATGATATCTATCTGCTAAATTGACGTGCCTGTTGGTGTTTAATAATCAGATTTTTAGCATTCTTAAGCTCATCGACGGTTAAATATGATTTATACACATTATTTCTTTTTTTAATGCCAATAAATCTTAATACATATGCGGTTATTCTGACTATCTTATTCATACAGGAATACTTTTCAATTAGTTCCTGTATAATACTATTTTCTGTATTTAACACTGCGGTATTTACCATAATCTCGTCAGCACCTGTTTTTTCTCTAGGCCATTTTTCTTTTGACTTACTGAGCCATTTTGGCCCATTCCACCATAGGTTACAAATTTTTAATTTAGTTGGACAAATCCCTCTTGAAGCTATGTCTGCAGGGTTATCCTCAGATTTTACATGGTTCCATGTTATTGCTTTTTTATTTCGGATATCTTCTATGCGGCGCCTTACGAATTTCTCCTTATTAGTGCCGTTTTGTATCCAGCACAGTGTTATAGTAGAGTCGCTCCAAGCATATGTTTCAGCTGGAACAGCAATATTTTGCTGGATTCTTTGTAGTAATTGTGATAACAAGTGTGCTGCACATAACTCCAACTTCGGAATAGTCTTTCTATTTTTTATAGGATTGACTTTGCTTTTACTGGCTATTAAGGTAACTGTCTCACCTACTTTGGCATATACCACCGCTGCGTAGGCCCTTTTCTGAAGCGTCAGCAAACCCATGAATCTGTAACAACATATTAGGCTGTGTCTTGATCCATCGTGGTAATCTGATTTCTTCCAAGCACACTAAATTGTCCCTGAAGGAATTCCATTCTGTTGTATCTTTATCGGACAACTCTTGATCCCAATTTTGTTCTGCCAACCACAATTTCTGCATGAACAATTTTCCTATTACCGTAACTGGTGCTAGCCAACCTAGCGGATCATATATCTTGGCTAGTGTGGATAGAACTACTCTTTTATTTATTTTTTTGTTTGTGTCACAGTGTACCTTAAACTTAAATTCGTCTTTAAACGGCTCCCACTGTAACCCTAAGGTTTTAATTGCTTCGTTCTCGTCAATTTTTAGCACTTTATTATCGCCTGTATCAATTACCCCTTCAACAATTTCGGATCTATTCGAAATCCATTTTCTTAAATTCATACCTGCTTTTTCCAACTCTCTGGAAACCTGCTGAACTTTGTGTTTTGATTCTTGTAAGGTATCACCTCCTGTCATTAAATCATCCATGTAGAATTCATCTCGGATAATTTCACTAATCATTTTATCTTTGCATTTGTTTGCTATTTCCTTAAGCACCCTTGTAGCTAAATAAGGTGCTGATGCAGTACCGTACGTTACTGTTGTCAATTTATATTTTCTTAATTTTTTCTGTGGTGAATTCCTCCACAAAATATGTAAATATTTTTGATCGTCTTGATCAATGTTTATCTGTCGATACATTTTCTCAATATCTGCAGATGCTACGAACTGCCATTTTCGCCATTTTAATATTATGTCGAATATGTCCTTTTGGAGCCGTGGCCCGATCCACATTACGTCATTTAGACTTCTGTTATTTGTTGTTTTCGCGGATGCGTCAAATACAACTCTTAGTTTAGTTGTCAGACTTGTTTCTCTAACTACTGCTTGATGCGGCAGATAATAAACACCTTCATCTTTAGTTTCGACCATATGGCCCAAACCCAAATATTCTTTAATGAATTTTTCATACTCTTCTTTGAGTTTTGGATTTTTCTGAAATTTTTTCTCTAAGTTAAGAAACCGCGCCGTTGCCTGAGCTTTTGAATCACCTAATTCTTTTTCTTGTTTAAATGGGATCGTTACTACATATCTTCCTGCGGCATCAATCCTAGTCGTTTTGTTAAAATTTTCTTCACATTCGTTAGCTTCTGTATCATCTTTTTCATCTGCTTCCATCTCCCAAAAACGCTCCATATCTGTGATATCTATTGTTGTAGCTACTATAGACTCATCTCCTTTTGATTTAGTACATCCTGACACGATCCAGCCAAATTGAGTGTTTTGTCCCAGCAAGCCATTAATCTTGGCAACTCCACTTTTTAAGATGTGGGTATATACGTCTACCCCTATTATCATATCAACCCTACCAGGTTTATTAAATGTGGGGTCAGCTAGCACGTAAGTTTGCCATTTTGACATATCCACGTTTGCTATTTTTAACGGAAGAGCTTTCATTAATTGCGGTAATACAATTGCTTCAACCTTAATAAGTTCCTTCTCCGAATCACGTGTCTTCATTTCAATATTTACCTTATACTTCGACGTTCTACTTTTTGTTGCAGATACGCCACTTATTTCTGTTTGTTTCTTGATCTTAGGTAATTTTAACATTTGAGCGGCTTCTTCAGATAAAATAGTGCTCTGAGAGCCATTATCAATTAAGGCTCTTAATGTTTCATACTCTCCATTTATTTTTTAACTTGTATTAGAGCTGTGGCCAACAGTTTTTGTTGTTCCGTAACACAAGTATTTACTCTCTCCTGTTTTTCCCCAAAATGAAGCAGGGTATGGTGCCCCTTGCTGCACATTGAGCAGACTATTTCATTAGTGCATCTCTTGTTGCTTGAATGCTTCAAGCATCTTGTACATAGTTGTACTTTTTTGCTATTTCCGTCCTTTCTTTAGGTGTTAGCGCTTTAAACTTATAGCACAGAGGTGCGCTATGCCAGGGACCTTTGCAGATCGGACAACTATCTTTAAACACTGCAGCCGACGTTTTTTGTAACGGTTTTTTGTCTTCCTTTCTCATGGCACTTAGCGAGCAATACCTTTGCTCTAAGTACTCCATGACATCAGATAGCAATTGTATCTGCTTTGTTTTTCTAATTTGACTCTCATATAATTGTAGAGTCTCCCTGTCAAATTTCCGAAGTATGAGTTGAGCGACTATTACGTCAACTTCATCGGACAAATTTGCTTTAATTTTAATTAAGTGTATTGACTCATTAATTATGTCAATCACTCCTTTTACACCTTTTGCGGATTCATTGTTGATCATCGGTAAATCAACGATCCGACTTAATTGTTCGGAAAATACCCTCCGATTATTTTCATATCGCTTGTTTAATAATTCCCAAGCGGCACTATAATTGTCAGCTGAACCTGACAATAGATGGGCTACCATGCTCCTTGCTTCGCCCTTTAACGCGGATTTTAAATAATTAAATTTAAGAGTCTGACTTAAAACTTCCCTTTTTTCAATTAATTCCGCAAATAATTCCACAAACAGGTCCCATTCTCGAGACTCTCCAGAAAATGTGGGTACCTGAATTTTTGGCAACACTGGTAGTTCGCCTCTCACGGTTACATTCTCAATCTTACTTTCCTTGTTGTTTAGTTTCATTTCTAAAGCTGATACTGAATTCCGGACATCGAATTCTAAATCATCCATAGCATTATTAAATTTGGCATTTTTGTCAAACCCTGGCACGCCTGTACTTTCTCCCATAAATAATTGATCTTATTAATATATATTATGCATGTCTCATTGCCTGTTGAATTATCTATAGTACGTAAATCTTTGGTTACCCTATCCAAATATTCCTGGAGCTGTCGGGCTCTACCCAAAAATATCTCCTGGTTATCATTAGCGTCTGTATTACTGGAGGTCGCATTCCCGCGCGACTCTCCTTTGCTATCATCCAACTTTTCAAACATCGATGCATCTGCTTCACTGTTTTCCGAATCGACAGTGCCCTGCCTGCTTGACTCTCCTTTGGCTAATAATCTGGCTGCCATATCTAAACCTTCCTCATACTTTCCATCTGTGAAATAGTAGTGTTCGGTTACACCACTCTGTATCATTTGGCTATGGTAACTAATCCATTGCTTCTGGATCTCAGTTACCTCATTAAGAATTTTGCTAGTTAACTTACTAGCGTCTAACTCTTCTATCTTTTTTAACCTTTTGTGCAACTCGTGTTGCTTCCCTAACAATTTTTCAGTTTTGGTAGGAAACATTTTTGTCTTATGTGTATATTAGGATATCGATATAAGTATATTATAATAAAAAATAGATAGATGTACTTATAACTATCTTAATTTATATCTTATCTGATGATCCTGTTGACACCGTTCGCCACCGTTGTCCGCCAAGTAGAGTTTGCCAAGTAGGTTTTGCCGATAGTCTGCTACTGCTTGTCTGCCAATGGGTATGGTTTGCCGATAGTTTGCTGGTAGTTCGCCGTTTTACATTTGCCTCGCCTCCAGTCGCCTCTTCTCTGCAACTATCTTGTTGCTCTGCTGCTATTTCTAGTTGCCGACTTGCAACTGTATATAGTGTGTATGTACACTAGTAAATTCTTTTTTTTTTTTTTTTTTTTTTTTTACTTTCGATATTAGGGCTTCGAATACGCCACACACAAAAACTCCCGCCGCCGAAATTACTACAGTTGCTCCACTAGCCAAACTGACTTTAAAATCGGACGCACGCACTTTTTATTTATTAAGCAAAATTTTGCCTTTTATATTATACTCTGTCTCTTACCACTGGTGGGGGAAAACAAGAGTTATTTTATTTTTGCTACCTTTAGCTGATCTTAGCATTTACACTTGCATAAGAATTCAGACTTACAGGCGCTGATTTACCCTCTGAGTCTCTTACCACTGGTGGGGGAAAACTACAGAGTTCCTTTTTCTCGAAGGACCAAAATGAATAGGGAATTTAGAACCACAACTAAAAAACCCAATCTTCATTCGTTGAATTCAAAATATGAACTGATTTTATTTACAAAAGTACGGAGTTTATATAGGATTATCTTAGGCTCTAGTAGGTAACAATTGTTCTTAGAAGATCTTATTTTAGACTCAGACCCTCGTATTTGGGGGTTGAAAAATTATTATTTAGGGCACGGCGTCGGCCACTTGACATCCTGTCGTTGTGATCTTTTGGGTTAGTTTAGAATTACAAGTGTTTTTTCCCACACCGCGTGTGGCAGATTGTATTTCTAGTCATATGCTAGGTTAGTTGTTTGGTACAAAAGTACAGTTGTATTGTATTTTCTTTACTGCATCTGATTTGGTGAAGCCAGTTCAGATGAACACTATGTTTATTCTTAAACAAACGGAATTGTAAGAAATAGTAATTTCAATGGTAGGCTGATAAGGATCTTCAGGCTTCAAAAACAAGATCGAGGATTCTTTTAGAAGAGTTAAGAAAAGAATTCAGCTGATATAGCGGACATTCAAGTAGGCTATCAATAAAAACATGTTGAGATGAAGGAATTAAGAAAGATAGATTATCATCAACAAGCCAAGAAACATTAGGCAAGTTAAAATCACAAGCTATAAATAAATCACGAAGTGCAGTTTCATGCAGACACGCATAAGTTTTCTTGGTCATATTATTGAAAACGGACGAATCTGGCCTGGCAAGGAGACAACAGCAGCTGTCAGTCGGTTTGCTACGCCGAAGGACATAAAATCAGTTTAAGCTTTTCTGGGACTTACAGGGTTTTTTCGAAAATTTATCCCTGGGTACGCACAAATCGCACATCCGCTGACGAACTTACTCAGGAAGGAAGCTGTTATTAATATTGGAGAAGCAGAGCAGCAATCGCTGCAAACACTAAAGAATCTACTGGTAATGGAGCAATGTTGCTGCAGCACTTTGGTGGCTATCTTCATCCAGTTTATTATTGGAGCAGAAAAAGCACAGAAGCAGAGTCCAAGCGTCATAGCTATTATCTGGAGGTTAAAGCAGCCTACCTCGCTCTCAAGAAGTTTCGACACTATCTCTTAGGCTTGAAATTTGATCTTGTTCCTGACTGTGCGGCGTTTAAGCAGACGACTACTAAAAGCGACGTACCAAGAGAAGAATAGATTTTGTATATGGAAGACTTCGCTTTTAATGAAGTTCATCGGCCAGGTGATAAGATGAGACACGTGGACTTCTTCAGCCGTTTCCCGCTCACAAGCATGGTCGTAACAACGGAATTAACTACTCGTATAAGGAAGGCCCAGCAAGAAGACAACTTCATCAAGGCAGTATTGGAAATCCTAAAACAACGTTCATATGAAGATTTCAAGCTGAAAGGTGGTCTCCTTTACAAAGTCGTAAATGGCAATGATTTGTTGGCTGTTCCAAAGCTGATGGAACGAGACGTGATTCAAGGAGCGCATGAAGTGGGGCATTTTTCGACGGCGAAGACGATGCACTCAATCCAGCAGCAATATTGGATCCCACATCTTGAAAGGAAAGTAGCTAATGTGATTGCTAATTGTATAAGTTGTATAATTTTCAGTAAAAAGTTGGGCAAACAAGAGGGCTATCTTCACTGCATACAGAAAGGGGACACGCCACTGCATACGCTTCACATAGATCATTTGCGTCCGATGGACGCGACAGCGAAACAATATAAATATGTTCTGACGACTGTGGATGCTTTTTCTAAATTTCTAAGGCTTTTCCCTACTAAGTCAACCGGCTATGAAGAAGTTATTAAAAAGATCACCGACTGGTCTGCTATGTTTGGTTTCCCAAGGCGTATAATCAGCGACAGAGGAGTAGCATTTACATCTAATGCTTTTGCTGAGTTTCTGAATGAAAACAAAGTGGAGCATGTGTGGACAACAACAGGTGTAGCCAGAGGTAATGGACAAGTTAAAAGAGTAAACCGTTCGATCCTGAGTATCATCACATCATCACTGTCGGCTCATGACTCGGCAAAACCAGGATCAACCAGGACATAGGACAAGGACATTCGTCGCCAAGGAGAACTAAGCTACAAGGATACAACGGAGATTAATGCAAAGGACATCAGGAAATTCGGCAGCAAGGACCACTATTTTCTCAAGGATATTCTAAACAGTAAGCGGAGTAAACGTTTATTTGCTTTGGACAACATCGATGGAGGAGCCACCCCGTCTCCAATAACTATGTCCTACATTCAAGGATTTACTTATTTCAAATAAACAAACTGGATCGAAATCTACCCACAGGCAAGATCTTTCTTATATGCATTTAAACCATTGCAAAGATTTTGTTCAAAATATTTAAACCAAAAACCACCTCGAAAGTTTCCCCGGTGGCGATAATTCTCCTTTACGCGTCACCGTTACTTACTCTTCTTTGAACAAACATATATACATTTTAATATTTTCTGACCCCACTCTTGCAGAATTTATTAAAAATTAAATAAAAACATATATAGATACGCATTGGTCAAATTGCACATCCGTACCATAGTCTATCGGTTTACCGTAGCCTTCTTTAATCAGTATCGCGTAGCCTACTGGGCGAACCCCGATATCCTTTAGCTGCTTATCATTTCTACTACGACTTACTAACATACTAGCAATGGGCGTTCATTGGATAAATCATGAAATCAAAGCCGAGTTGGAAGTCCTTTGTGACGAATTCGGATTAGACACCGGTGGAATAGCGGAAGACCTAAGAAATCGGTTCCGTGAGTTCGCCTCAAGGGAGGATCACCATCCTGAGGTATTGAGTCGAGTCGCAGAAATCGAACCCCAATTTAGCGCCGGGGACAAGAAATTAGATGTAAAACCACCGTCTAGAGCACCGTCGCCTACTCCCGAAGGAATTGTTTCTCAACTACCGGTGCCACAAGACACTAACTATCGTTCTGAATCGGATTCTGGTTCTCGTTCCGGTTCTCCGACACCTTTCGGCATGGCTGGCTCAAAGATTAACATCGAGCCCAGTGAGCGGAATCGAGTCCACGAATCTCTGGCAGGCCGTACCATTGGAAGCTATGCCTCTTTTTTACCTTTTACCAGACTACAAGCTGTATACCCGACGAAATGATTTCCAAACGTTACCGGGCTTAACCAAGTTGGTGGTAAATTATGAGACAATTCGATTGGAACAAGGCAGCGAGGACTCAGCGCATTCTTGGAAAAGAAGCAACGCCATTCAAAATAAGCCCTTGGATCATATGTCTTCCAGCCTAAACGGGACTGCTATATGTCAACTCTCCGAAGCACTCGTGGATACCAGTACAGCTTGCCGCAAATGTGCGGGAGCTGGTCACTTCGCACGAGAATGCACGAAGCCCCGTGTGTTGTTCTGTAGGCAATGCGGACGAAGGGGGTACGTACCATCGAATGTTGCCGTCGTTCGGGAAACGGGCCAAACCTCCGTCTCAATCTGGGTCAGACGGAGGGACCAGACCAGGACCTCAGCCCATTAAACCCCTCCTCCTAAAGAAACACCGCATCCAACTCCATGTCTTCGTCAATAGAAAACCAATGGTAGCTACCTTGGATTCAGGCGCGAACAAGAGTTTCATAAACGAGGAAGTGGCTCTTCGCTCCGTTCTTTCTGCGAGACATTCATACTAATATTAACCTTGCCGATAATACTCGGGCGGCAATCAAAAAGTTCTCTTAGGGCAACCATCAGCCTCGGGGCACAGACCGTACATATGACATTGTTAGCGATGCCATCGATGATGGATCCTCTTATTCTGGGAGTGGATTTCCTTCGGAACATAGGAACTTCTATACGTTGTGGAGGTTATCTGCTACAGTTGCCCCCTTTCGATAAGCCCCACAGCCCCGTCAATTCTACAATTCAGCCATCACCAGTGGCAGATGACCACACGCAGCCTGATCAACTGGATCCTACAGAAATGTCAGCTACGCCCAAGGATACTTCTGACTCTCAGCATAGCAACAAACCAGTATGCCAAGCAGGCTCAGTTTTGCCGCCTCCAACACCTGACGCTGTCCGTAAAAACCCATTCCGCCAGCCCGGCAGCAAAAAGGAACCCGTAACCGAGGTGGACACCCGACTGGCCTCAGTAGAAGCTGAGACCCGTGACGAGGACTTAAAGCCAAAACAATCATCCAGTATGGAACAGGAGACACTAGAGCCGGAACTTCAAGCGGTTCTCGACGCGGAAATCACTAAGTTCGACGGGCTCAAAGGCGTTACCCAAATAGCTCAACATGTCATTGTATTGAAGCACGATCGACCCATGAAGGAGAGGTATTATCCCCGTAGTCCGGCCCAACAACAAATTATCAATGAAACCGTAGACGCACTGCTGAAGGAGGACCGTATTGAACCATCCAAAAGCCCTCACAGCGCACCAATCGTGTTGGTAGGTAAGAAAATTGGTGATACTCGCATGTGTGTAGACTTTCGACAACTGAACGCTCAGTCCGTACGTGACGCATACCCTTTGCCTCATATACACCATATCCTAGATAAATTGAGGAACGCGAAGTACATTTCTACTCTAGATTTAAAGAGTGGAGTGGCAAATACCCTTAGAGGTCAAAAGTAGAAAGTGTACAGCCTTCACTGTGCCCGGACGCGGGTTATTCCATTGGAAAGTCATGCCCTTCGGCCTACATTTCGCATCCGCCACGTTCCAGAGGGCTTTGGATAGTGTGATTGGACCCGAGATGGAACCACATGCCTTCGCGTAACTAGACTATATTATCGTAATCGGAAAGACCCTCGAGGAACACCTCTCACACCTGATTGAAGTCTTTCGACGTCTACGAGAAGCCAATTTAAGGATCAACCGAGAAAAATGTCGTTTCTTCAAGAAACGGATCCAATTTCTAGGTCATGTTGTCAGCGAGGATGGTATCCATACCGACCCTAATATAGGTAGCAGCTATCCGTAAGCTTCAGCCACCAACCAAAGTCAAGGAGTTAGATATTTATCAAGCTTGTACATGAGAATCAACTGAACGCGACCCAGAATCAAAAGAAATACTACGACCTAAGACGACGCGACTGGCGTCCAAACATCGGGAGCATGGTCATGCTCAAGCAACATGTGCTGTCTAATGCCAACGAAGGGTTCAATGCCAAACTGGCGCCTAAGTATAAAGGCCCGTATAAAATAATCAAGTTTCTTTCCAGCAACGTCGTTAGACTACAAGAGGCCCAGGGGCGTGGACGACGTACCGCCGGTCTCGCTGACTTAAAGGCCTTCAATAGTGACGACAGCCAACCACCAGAACTCGGTCCTTCTGAAGACGTCGGCCTCGGGACACCTCGTACCCACGGCCCGCACGAGGCCACTGATTAACGATCTTTCAAGGGGGACCACTTGTTGGTGGGTGCGCCTGCCCAACGTCCCCCTCCCTTCTTAAGAGGGGCTCTTCGCACCGATGCTAGGCAAAAATTATCTAAAACCATTGTATCTTAGCTTTAATCATAGCACTTTTGTAAACCGCACTCATAGGGCCTCGTTAGTACATTCAGAGTTCAGGGTAGTTTTAACACGCTTTATATTTCACAGCGGTATGTCACAGCAAGAGGGAGACCACGGCGATCACGAGGCCGACATAGCCCGGATCGTCGAAGAAATGATTGCGGTATGGGAAAGGGAACACGGCCCGGTCACGTCCGGCCCCACCACAGGCGGTAGCCCACCGGAAGATCCAGTCCTGCTTTGCCGCGTGGAGTTAGCCCCGACCGACATCCCGACCGAGAGACCGTCAGGGAGCAAGGATCAGGCGAGCTACGCGAAATCACCCGACGAGGCTCAACAAGTTGTAGACTCGACTCGACCGGAGCGCGCGGTAATATTGTCGGTGGTCGAACTCCCCCTTTGGCACAAAACATCGGACCCTCGGAGTCAGCCGACCCTGTTTGTTTGGAGGACCCGATAATATCCACTGGTCCGGTGAGGAAAACCTGCCCAGAAGAGACAGTCATCTCAGCTGCAACCGCGCTCTTTGGGACAGCTCCAGTGCCTGTATGCCCAGCGGACATGGCCCTCGCACAATATCGGCAAGATATGGTTACGCCCCCGCTTCCCCAAACAGAGCCCCTCGTCTGGCCGGCAGAGCGCGTTTTCCACGAAGAGATGTTCGTCCTGTTATTTTTTCTTATTGTTCTCTCTCGTCATTGCTTCTGCAGTTGCTCCCCTCATCGCCCCCATCATACCATCAGTGCTATTGGTTTTGTTGTTTCTCTGCTTTGTGCTTGTGCTCAGCTTCCCTCCCGCGTAATCACTTTTATAAAGCCGCCTCTCAAAGCTCGTCTTATAACTGTTCTTGCACTCTCTCTTGTGCTCTGTACTCTAGCTGTTTCTTTGTTTTATTTGTAATTATTGATTTTTTATCGATAATTATCTTTGTGCTGTTTATTTAAATTTTTCTATATATTTTTTTTTGTTTTTTTTTTGCCTTGTGTTTATTTTTGCTTTTCAATGGCTTGTTGTCTACCCAATTGCAAGCATTCTGATCGTTTTGACGATCAGTATAGAGCAATATCGTGTTGGCTTTGCGATAATCTTATTCACTTAAAATGTGCTGGCCTCAACGGCCGTGATTACGACAAATTTTCTGGTGTGTCTGTGTCTAAGCCTGAGCTTGGCTAAATGCGCTGGACTTGCCCATCTTGTGCCAGCCAGCAGCTTGATTTTAGCCGAATGTACAGGGATCTTCGTTTAAAGATTCTTTCTCTAAATCAAATGGCCAAACAGCTGTCTAATGAGTGTGACTCTAGCATACATTTATTGTCGCAATTCAAGTTTGGTCCACCTTCTAAGGAATTGCCCAAGAAATGTACCCCTGAGTTGCCTCATAAGCAGTCGCCCGCACTTTCTATTACATCTTCTCCCATTTTACTTTCGCCTACACCATCTTCGTGTCCCTCTTTATGCTCTTCTTTTCAGAATGATGTACCCACTACAAGCCCTGGTGTACCTCAATCTATCCCTCACGGGAGCTCTGATCAATTACTGGATCATGCTGGCTTTCAATCACTTGCGGATCCCAATGCTCCTCCGCCTCCACTAACTGTAGTGCCTCATCGTAAACAATTATTTATCTCTAGGCTTGCTCCAGATACTTCTGAATCGTCTGTGGCAGCTTACATTGGTAATATATGCCCTGCTAAGGTTTTAATTCAAAAGTTTAAGTTTTCTAGGCCTCGCGAAATCTCCTCTTTTAAAATTACTGTACCAAATGAGTATTTCTCAGCTATGGTTGACACTAACTTTTGGCCAGATGGCCTAGTTTTACACGAATTTGCGCCCAATAAGCGCTCCCGCCCTTTGCCTGTCCACCTTCCTAATGTATCTTCTGCGTCAAAAAACTAATAACGTCTAGTCTTTGCATTCACTATCAAAATGTAAGAGGACTTCTTACCAAGCTCTCTAAATTATTCTGTGATAGCTTAACCTTTTCGGCTGACATATTAGCTTTCTCTGAAACTTGGCTTAATTCCTCTGTTTTGGATAATGAAATTCTTTCTAATAACTTTATTTCTTATAGGCTTGATCGTGTTGGTCGACGTGGCGGTGGAGTACTCATTGCTGTCAACTCGAATCTGTGTTCAAGTGTTGTGCCGATTGATCTCCCCTTAGGTGTTGAGTTTATTTGCGTCGAAGTTACATGTTCTAACTTTAGCTTATATATCTCTTGTTCATATATTCCTCCAACTTCTGATATCATGATCTACATGCACCATGCTGATGCTTTGCGAACTATTTTTAGTCGTCTTAAAGACCGTGATTTTTGTATAGCTTTAAGTGATTTTAACTTGCCTAATGTTTCTTGGCTTGCTGATGATAATCTATCTTTCTTAATTCCTTCATCTTCATCTTTTATGACTTTCAGTCGTTTGTCGCCGTTCCTAGCTCATTACTCTATTAAGTCTGTTCTGTTACATTGTGTACCATCATTTAAAGACTTAGGCGTTATGTTTGACCCAAAACTTTCTTTTAATATTCATATATCTTCAATTGTCAATAGAGCATGCAGTCTTCTTGGCTTCATTAAACGTTGGGCCAAAGAATTTGACGATCCATATGTGACAAAGGTTTTATACACTTCGTTAGTTCGCCCTACTCTAGAATATTGCTCACCAGTGTGGAACCCTCAATATGATGTTCACCAGCGTAGTATTGAATCGGTACAGAAGCAATTCCTTAAGTTTGCGTTACGCGGTCTTAATTGGGACCCGAATCTTCGCCTACCTTCTTATTCTGACAGACTTCTTCTTATTAATCTTCCTTAACTTTACAACCGTAGGCTCGTATTTGGGATTCTCTTTCTACATAAAGTAGTCAACGGCGAAGTCAGTTCTACCAATTTACTAGATACGCTATATTTTTGTGTTCCCTTACGTCGGACCAGAAACTTTTTTCCTCTTCACCTTAGTAGATGTCTGAAACTACTCTCTTCACGAACCTCTTCGTGTTCTTTGCCAATCTTTTAACAACCTTTCTCACCTTATTTCTCCTCATCTATCTGTCACTTCTCTTCGCGCTATACTTTTTAATTATCTACAGCGTAACCACTGAAAGTATTCTGGACTGGATATTGGATTAGCTGCAACTCATCCCTGACCACATTGGCTGTGAATCGGGGCATAGCTGGCACCTTGTTGCAAATAAAACACCTCCACCGGGTCGGGGATGTTGTGCATAAAGCTAAGCTACCTTCATGAATTAATTATTATCTGTATTTTAGCTTAAGCTTTTTCGTCGACTGCTGACTTAGTTGACGTAAAATAAAATAAATAAATAAAAAATAAAATAAATAAATAAAACCTATGTGTTGTAAGGGTGCGCTGTTCCCAACATTAAATTTTATAAATCTGCTAGCTAGACGAACTTATTTGACATACACTATTTCTACGGCGAATTGACCTTGAGCTTTTTTTTGGAACCGAGCTTGCACGATCCACTTCCATAGAAAAGCTCATAGCAAAAGAATGAGCTTGAATAGTGTGTGCGGGGGAGTCTAGAATGGTCTAAGCGAGAGTGCGGTCGTGCGAATAAGAGGAGGGAGAAAGCGAAAGAAAAATCGCAAGTGCAAGAAATGCACGTGGAGTTACGTAATACTCCGTACCCCTCGTGGACATTACCTACGTCCACGCCTCTTTTTTCAAGTTCCCATTATAATAAAGGAACATAATAAAATTTATTCGCCACTGCCAGCGCGGTCTTGCCTTCAATAACTGCAAGCGCGTACTCTCAGTGTTAGCCATATAAGGCCAGAGAGACCAGTGCCAGACGACGACCCCATCCATGGTTTCAAGTCGAACTTTTGGGAATGCGACCAAATAAATGTCGACCCGGTTCTTGACTTGACCAGCGGATAAGTTTTGGAGAGCTATTTGGCCATAAGTGCTCACACATATAGTTGTGGGGAGCGTAGCCAGCCAGCCTAATTCCTAGGCGAACCCTCGTTGGAGTGGATAATTCACCTTAGGACACGGGATAGCTCCGCCCCACCATCACTGGAGATTTCTAGTGGAAGACGTTGTCGCAGACTCAAAACCCATCGTTGAGGAACCCTAACCTCGCCCCAGCCCGTAGTTGGCCTTCAACCAGCAGTTCTCTTTTGTTATTTAAGTATCGTACAAACATGTGTTAAAATTTATAAACTTGCAATTTCTAATTAACTTTCTATATAGCAGGTGTTAAAAGTGATTCTTGTTGGTAATGAGAAGCAAGTTATATTTCGGTGCCACCACTCTTGATAATTTTAACAGAATCTAGTGCTCCACCCATCATCAGGCCTGCTGACTGGATTGGACCATGCAACTGAAAGTACGGCATAGCCGCAAAAAAAAAAAATCTTTTGGCAAAATATAACCGCTTGCCGTGACCGCAGAATTAGTTTGTTTTTTTTTGTAATTTTTGAAAGTGAAATAACTGCTTAACGTAAAATTTAGTTTAAATCAAATTCAGACTTATAATCTGCCCACACATTTTTGTACGTTACTCATTACCGAATTAATTAGGATTTAAATATAATTGAATGAATATAAGTTGGATATGAAATCCGATGTTAACTTCCTATCTTAAAGGCATATGCCATTTTTCCATTGAATTGAATATATGTATGAAATGATGAATTGCTGATTTAGTTTATTTGGGCACCTGACGTAAGAGATTTAACAGCCATAATATGGGTAATACCGAGATTTCTTAGGTTTTACTAGGTTGGGTGGGTAAAGAGAAGGCCATGACATCTAGGTCCTTCAAATAACATCCGTTACTTCTGCACACAGATCTCTATTTAGGTGTAGTCCTTTATTCCTTATCTCTGTCTTCGTTTTATTTATGTAGCGCATGTTTTGGGAGAGCACAAGAACCCCCCCATTTTCCCTGAGCTCAGCCGAGCCACTTGTTAGAAAGACAGAGAGTGCACTCCGACACCCGCGTGTTCGTTACATAATAAATGGCGCCCATCGTGGGGCACGAAGAAGCAAGGATTTTTTTTGCCCTACGTGTCCTTAAACCCCTCCTTTAATTCCCACAACACCTTATACCTTGTAATAGGATGGTAATATATATCACTTTGGAGAGGCCAGCCTATGAATATCAGATTATAACTGGACCAAGTGAAATTATATACCCTTTCAATAATGTTTTCTTAATTTTCAACCAATCATTTTAAATAAATAGAACAAAGTATGGGAAATTATGTAGCTTAGGAATAGGTTTCTGGATACAGTTCGGATACCTACCAGGCGCATAGAGTTTCCTAGATATCAAATAAAATTGTGGTAGTGAGTTGAAATTGAGAATTGTTCTTGCTGGAATCGCTACTGGCAAGTCCCTCTTTCAACGAGTTACACATTCAAATGCAGCTGATGTAAATAAAGTGCAGAGTGGTGGGTGTATTAATGCTGTTAAACTCTTATTGAAGGAGAAGTCCCAAATTTGTAAGGAAATTAATTTTGATATTTAGAAGTTGAATCCAGAGTTCGTGTTTACGGAATAGAATCATCAAATTATTGTCAGTTGTCTTTTATTTTTCGTGGATACGAAATAGATCTATATTTAGCTTTTAGTTTTCTTGTTATACAAATATGGCCGTTAGACGAAGCCTTGAAAACTTGGCTTCGGCTATGCCAAGTGAAAATACACTGGTATGCGTAATTTGCAATGATACCAGCGGACAGACAGATATCGTAGAGACCCTATGTCGGCACACATTTCATAAACATTGTCTCAAGATCTGGCTCGAGAGCAATGAATCCTGCCCAAATTGTAGGCAACCTTGTTCGAAAAGTCTAGTAGGTAGCAACGATAGATTGACTACAAATGTTCAACCTCCACGAGCTTCCCTTGGAGCAGAAAATTCTACCGCCTCAGGAGCAATACCAAAAAGACCCAATACAAGAGCAAATACTCGTGCAAACCCAAATCAGAATTCAAGAACTGTGGGACTACCTCGACGTGAACAATCACGGAATCCAATTGCAAACCAGCCCCCAGTAGTGTCAGAAGAACGCATTCAACAACTAATTTCGAACTCATTAGAAACGTATCGAGTTAATATGGCATCGGTAATTACCGATGAAATTCGTAACGCCATGAGGAATTTAAGCATCACGGGAGTTCAGGCGGAATCCAATGATGAACCTCAACTAGAGTGGGACTTTCCAGCACCCTCAGTTGCTCCTCGAAGAAGTCTCGAAAATAGTATTAGAACTCGACCATTTAATATCCGCAGTAATCCAACTGCAACTGACCAAGAGATAGTACCAGAAAGACCCGATCGAGTATCCAGTATAATTTTTAACTGGCATATACGATTCACGGGGTCTTCAAAAGATATAACTGTAGAAGATTTTATATATCGTGTAAATTGTTTAACCAATCAAAGTTTGAATGGAGACTTTAACTTGCTTTATAAATTCGCTAATCTGCTTTTCTCGGGACCAGCCCTAACATTTTTCTGGCGATGTCATCGAACATCGAATGAAATGAACTGGTTCGATCTATGCCATCGTTTAAAAGATAGGTATAAAGACCAAAGATCAGACAGAGACATTATGGATGCCCTTCGCAGACGCAAGCAGGCCTCCAACGAAAATTTTGATGAATTCCTCGACTCGATGTTGGCTATTACAGATGCTTTGCGAGAACCTTTAAACGATTCAGAATTTATAGCCGAAGTGCGAAACAATTTAAGACCCGACTTATTTCATGAAATTTTACATGTAGAGACCCCAAACCTAGCTGCCTTGCGTAGGGAATGTCATAAGCATGAAGAATTTTTCCGTAGCTTTCGGTCAAGACAGCTAACGCGTCAAATAGGCAGTAAACGTATGGTGAATGCGATATTGCATGAGGAACCAGTAGTTGAACAGCTAGATGACGAATCAGATGATCTTATTGATGTGTGCGCATTGCGTGCGCCAGAGAAAATAAAATGCTGGAATTGTGACGAATTAGGACATGGTTATCAGAACTGTTTGCAACAACGCCGCATATTTTGTTATGGGTGTGGGCTACTAGATGTGTATAAACCAAATTGTTTAAAATGTAATCCGCGTACGGGAAACCAGTCTCAGGATATCCGCCGATTAGTGAAGGGGGATGTCCGCCCGTAGTCTTGGATAAACCAATTAATTTAATAATCAACTCAGACGTGACTTTAACTAAAAACTCGGACTTACCTAATACTAAACAGTTCAAACCATATCATGTGCGCTTGCAAGAGTATACAAAGCGAAGATCTGAAATATTTAAGGATACTGTGCGGCACTCGCGATCTAATCAACGATTGCGAACGTTTTGGACAAATAGACACAAGCTAAAGAAAATTACCATATCAGCCTTAATTAACCCGGAGAACGATTTACGACCTTTTATTGATTTATCAATAGGTGGACAAATTTATACTGCTTTACTAGACAGTGGTGCTAACAAAAGTGTAGTAGGAGGAGAATTAGCAAAAAATATTATGACCAACAAGCAATATTGCCCCAAAACGAGCGGTAACGTTAGGACAGCCGATGGACAATCGCAACAGGTAGTTGGTACAATCACGAGCAATCTCACTTATAACTCGAAAAACGCCAACTTAGAATTTCTCATAGTACCGACTATTACTCAAAATGTAATTTGTGGCATGGACTTCTGGAGAACGTTTGGTCTTTCAATTTCTCACGTCCAATCAGACCCTGAAATCGCTGAAGTTTCTTGTGAAGAGGATCAATTTCCATTGACAGCTAATCAACATAGTCAATTACAAGCTGTAATAAATGGATTTCCAACTTTTGAAAGAGAGGGCTTAGGTTTTACGACCCTGATAGAACATGTTATCGATACCGAAAACGCAAAGCCAATTAAACAAAAATTTTACCCAATATCACCAGCGAAGGAAAACTTATTATGTCTGGAGATAGACAAAATGTTAGAGCTGTAGAGTGATAGAAGAAGCGCCCGCGTCCTCCTGGTCTTCCCCTTGCGTCTTGTTAGTCAAACCAGGTAAAGTGAGATTCTGCCTTGATTCTCGTAAATTAAATGATGTTACAGTAAAAGACGCATATCCAATACCTAATTTAGAAGGCTTGTTAAGTAGACTTCCCCCTGTACATTGCATTTCCAAGATAGATTTAAAGATGCCTTTTGGCAAATCGGTCTAGAAGAATCATCGAAAGGAAAGACAGCATTTACAGTTCCCAACCGCCCATTGTACCAATTTAGAAGAATGCCATTCGGACTGTGTAATGCCCCCCAAACGATGTGTCGTCTAATGGACCAAGTTATTCCGTATCAGCTCAAAACTCAAGTATCAGTCTACCTTGATGACTTATTGATATTATCAAATCATTTCGATGAACATCTCGTACATCTCAGTGAAATATCTGCTCGTCTGAAACAGGCGGGGCTAACCATTAATATCCAAAAGAGCCAATTTTGTCTGCGAAAAGTAGAATACCTAGGATATATAGTCGGAGAGGGCACATTGAGAGTTAACCCAGACAAGGTCAAAGCCATATCCGAGTTCCCAGTCCCAAAAACCAAGCGACAGCTTAAGAGATTTTTAGGAATGACAGGATGGTACCAGCGATTTATCTCACAATATGCAACTATCACCTTTGCATTAACAGAATTATTACGTGGCAATTCTTTTTCTTGGAACGAAGAAGCACAATGTGCTTTTGAGAACATCAAGTCTAAACTTAGCACTGCTCCGTTTTTAGCACACCCAAATTATAAGAAACCGTTTGTAGTGCAATGTGATGCCTGTATGCTTGGAATAGGTGCGGTTTTAGCCCAAGTTGATGAGTACGGATTCGAACGACCCATCACGTTTATGTCTAAAAAACTTAACAAAGCGCAACGTAACTATTCGGTTACCGAACTTGAATGTCTAGCTGTAGTTTTGGCTATTAAAAGATTTCGGATGTATATCGAAGGCCATGAGTTTAAAGTCGTGACTGATCACGCTAGTTTGCGGTGGCTAATGAACCAACAAGAACTAAGCGGTCGATTAGCCCGCTGGTCAATGAAACTGCAGGGGTATAACTTTCAGATAGAACACCGGAAAGGTAGTGAAAATGTTGTTGCGGACACTTTGTCGCGATCATTTGAGAATGAAATAGCTTCCCTAGAAATTGAATTACTTCCTGAAATCGACTTGTCCTCGTCGGCATTTCAATCCGATGAATATAGAACTCTGAGAGACAAATATGTTCAGGCAAATCTACCGGATTTTCAAGTTATTGATCAATATATATATCATCGCACTGACTTTATGACTGGGAATTTAGCGGATAACGATCGATGGTGGAAGTTGCTAGTGCCTGAAGAACTCCGTGATAGTGTCATTAGAGCAGCCCACGACCCGCCCAACTCAGCCCATTGCGGTGTAGCAAAATGTTTAGAGCGTATTCGACGTAACTTTTTCTGGCCACGATTAGTTGTAGACGTTAGGAAGTACATTCAACAGTGTGAGATATGCCAAACTTGCAAATACCCAACATGTAAACTAAAACCACCTATGGGGAACCAAACCATAAGCGAAATACCATTCCAAAGACTGTATGTGGATTTTATAGGTCCCTTCCCTCGCACAAAACAGGGAAACATCGGAATTTTCATCATTCTAGACCACTTTAGTAAATTTACCTTCTTAAAACCTGTAAAGAAATTTAACTCTAATGTAATAATATCTATCTTAAGGGATGATATCTTTAGCTGCTTTGGAGTGCCACAGTATATAGTCAGTGATAATGGCACTCAGTTTAAAAGCCAGGAATTTACAACATTTCTTAGGGATTATGGAGTGCAGCACGTATTTACCGCTGCTTACTCTCCACAGGCCAATGCGGCTGAACGAGTAAACCGATCAATTAATGCGGCCTTACGGTCCTATCTCCGTTCAGACCAAAGTCACTGGGATAAGTTTCTCAGCGGTATAAACAGTGCTTTACGTAATCACATTCATCAATCAATTAGAATATCACCCTATGTGGCGGTGTTTGGTCAAAACATGATAACCCATGGAAAAGACTACAAATTACTGACCAACCTCAATCTACTGAATGAAGCTACGGTTCGGCTAGATAGACTCGACAATTTCGTACGAATAAGATCTGATATTCAAAAATATTTGGACAAAGCTTATGATGCAAATCAACGGACTTATAACTTGAGAAGTAAAATACGCAACTTCGAAGTGGGCCAAACAGTCACTAAGCGTAACTTCAAACTCAGCAACCTCGCCAATAATTTTAATGCGAAGTTAGCACCAGTCGGAATTAAGGTCAAGATCAAGAAAAAACTCGGAAATCATTTGTATGTAGTTGAAAACCTTTCAGGAAAAGAGCTTGGAACTTTCCATGCCAAGGATCTTTGGTAAACAGCTTAGCCCCTTTGATTTTTTTTCAGCCTTGAGCCTCCACTTATTAGGGCGTGTCATTCAAATCTGTGGTGTAAGGGTGCGCTGTTCCCAACATTAAATTTTATAAATCTGCTAGCTAGACGAACTTATTTGACATACACTATTTCTACGGCGAATTGACCTTGAGCTTTTTTTTGGAACCGAGCTTACACGATCCACTTCCATAGAAAAGCTCATAGCAAAAGAATGAGCTTGAATAGTGTGTGCGGGGGAGTCTAGAATGGTCTAAGCGAGAGTGGTGTCGTGCGAATAAGAGGAGGGAGAAAGCGAAAGAAAAATCGCAAGTGCAAGAAATGCACGTGGAGTTACGTAATACTCCGTACCCCTCGTGGACATTACCTACGTCCACGCCTCTTTTTTCAAGTTCCCATTATAATAAAGGAACATAATAAAATTTATTCGCCACTGCCAGCGCGGTCTTGCCTTCAATAACTGCAAGCGCGTACTCTCAGTGTTAGCCATATAAGGCCAGAGAGACCAGTGCCAGACGACGACCCCATCCATGGTTTCAAGTCGAACTTTTGGGAATGCGACCAAATAAATGTCGACCCGGTTCTTGACTTGACCAGCGGATAAGTTTTGGAGAGCTATTTGGCCATAAGTGCTCACACATATAGTTGTGGGGAGCGTAGCCAGCCAGCCTAATTCCTAGGCGAACCCTCGTTGGAGTGGATAATTCACCTTAGGACACGGGATAGCTCCGCCCCACCATCACTGGAGATTTCTAGTGGAAGACGTTGTCGCAGACTCAAAACCCATCGTTGAGGAACCCTAAATATATGAATTAATGAATTGAATGAATATAAGTTGGATATGAAATCCGATGTTAACTTCCTATCTTAAAGGCATATGCCATTTTTCCATTGAATTGAATATATGTATGAAATGATGAATTGCTGATTTAGTTTATTTGGGCACCTGACGTAAGAGATTTAACAGCCATAATATGGGTAATACCGAGATTTCTTAGGTTTTACTAGGTTGGGTGGGTAAAGAGAAGGCCATGACATCTAGGTCCTTCAAATAACATCCGTTACTTCTGCACACAGATCTCTATTTAGGTGTAGTCCTTCATTCCTTATCTCTGTCTTCGTTTTATTTATGTAGCGCATGTTTTGGGAGAGCACAAGAACCCCCCCCATTTTCCCTGAGCTCAGCCGAGCCACTTGTTAGAAAGACAGAGAGTGCACTCCGACACCCGCGTGTTCGTTACAGTGTCGAAGGCCACCCGCAGCTTCTAACTGGGTCCTCACACCACCAGAATGGATCGTCGACACGCCGGATAGACGAGTACCCGCTGAGATCCGAGATCGGTTGGGGGGACCCCGCCGAAACCACCGCTTCCTCATGTGGGCGGAAGATCATCTGTTCCGCATCGATATCAAGTTACATTGGCGAGTCATAACCACATAACCACACTAACATTCCCTTTCTACCTTCCCTTTCCATAAAAAGGGAAAAGAGTTTGGGGGGGGGGTGTCGTTGCTACTCCTCTTGGACTCCCCTCCTATTCCTTTCCCTTCCCTTTCGTGTGGTCTGGTCTCAGTCCCCAATCCTAATACTCATCAAGGTCTCCAGATCAAATAAATGTTCTGTAGACTGGACTCTGGGACTGAGAATTGTACCCCAGCCAGAGCTTCCTTACAATCGTATATATAAAACTATATAAGCTGCTGGAACCTTTCTACAGTCGCCACTTTGGGTCTTTATAGCCGCCATCTTTTCTATAACAGCTGAACAAGCTGCTGGAACCATTCTACAGCCGCCATTTTTAATCCTATAGCCGCCATCACTTACATAACAGCTATGCAGGCTGCTGGAACCACTCTTCAGTCTCCATTTTAAGTCTTATAGCCGTCATCCCTTATATAAAAGCTCTATGAGCTGCTGGAATCTTTCTACAGCCGCCATTTTAAGTCTTGTATCCGCCATCTTTTGTATAACAGCTATACAGGCTGCTGGAACCACTCTACAGCCGCCATTTTGAGTCATAGCCGTCATCCTTTTTTGTCTGGACGTTGACGCGTACAATGCGAAGTACGTTCAAGTGGCCCATACGACACCAGGACATAGCCTGTTTCGCGCGAGCCCAAGCAGAGCGCTGTCCACCTCCCGCCCGACCGACCGTGAAGCGCAGCCGTATATCGGACGGCACAATCGCGTGGACAAATACAAATATAACGGACAAACAATTAAAAATATGATTAACTACAGCTAATTACGAGCTAAATGAGCTAAAATAGAGGTTTTTACAGGGAAAGAGAGGCTTCTGATCTGATTACGGGATACAGAAGATTGTAATCAGAACATAGGACTCGAAAAGGTTCATGCAAAGAATAGTTAGAACTACAATATTTTAAGGATAGGGGAATAAAATTTCTAGTAGGTCTACGGGGTACAGATAGGTTTAACTGGTTCAATAGCTCAGGAGAGTCTATTTCACCTATTAAAAGTTTATGAATAAAGATAGCACCTAGCATTACTCTACGATTAATTAATGAAGGAAAAATGATTAAAAGAAGCCTACTGGAGTATGATGGCAAATTGACATTGCGATCCCAATTTAGACCGCGAAGAGCAAATAGCAAAAATTGCTTTTGAACAGATTCAATTTTACTTTGGTGCGTCTCATATTGAGGTGACCATATACAAGATCCGTACTCTAAGATAGGACGGATTAATGAAGTATACAGAAGTTTGGTTGTGTACGGATCGTCAAACTCGTTTGACCATCGTTTCACAAACCCAAGAACATTCATAGCTTTACTAACTGTAGCAGAAATATGAGGATTAAAGGTTAATTTATGGTCCATAAGAACACCTAAGTCATTGATAATATCTAACCTCTCTAAGGCAGTGTCGTTAAGATAATAAGTTGCTAAGTATGGAGTGCATCTATAAAAAGACATAACTTTACATTTAGAGCCGTTAAGGTTTAATAGGTTGGTTTCACACCAACTCTGAAGATCATTAAGATCCGATTGAAGTAGGCAAGAAGACGATATGTCTTTAAAACTGAGGTAAAGCTTAACATCATCCGCGTACATAAGCACCCGAGAATGTGACACTACCAATGGAAGATCATTGATAAAAAGAGTGAATAGCAATGGACCCAAATGACTACCCTGAGGTACTCCAGAAGTCACTTGGATGGTCTTAGAAAATGAAGACTTAAAGAGGACCTTTTGTGTACGCTTAGAAAGGTATTGAAGAATCCAATCAAGCAAAAGGCTGGGGATGCCAAGTGCATTTAACTTATATAAAAGCAGAGTGTGATTAACAGAGTCAAAGGCCTTGCTGAAGTCAGTATAAATGACATCAGTTTGCACGGCAGTCTTAAACCCTTTGATTGAGTGAGATGTAAATTCTAATGGGTTAGTAGTTGTCGATATACGTTTTTTAAACCCATGTTGGGATGACGAAATGATTGGACTACAAAAATGCTGAAATTGAGACGTTATTATTTTCTCAAATGCTTTGGGTATGGCAGATGTTGAGAAATACCCCTATAATTGGAGGCTTCGGACTTTTTCCCCTTTTTATGAAGAGGAATAATATATGATTCCTTCCAGATGGACGGGAAGGCGGAAGATGTAACGGACAGTGTAAACAACTTAAGTATTGGCTTACATAGGGCCTCTGCGCAAAACCTTAATACGCAGCCTGGTATTCCATAAGGGCCAGGTGCGTATATTGGTTTGACGGAACTAAGCACGCTAAGAACCGAACTTTCATCAAACACAGGGTCTAAAATGCAATTAGACGATTGCAAGTGATAAGGATAAGGAGGATTTGCTTGATAAATCGAAGAGGAATAAGTTGTCTTGAAAAAATCAGCAAACATATCCGCGGTTGCCTGATCATTGTCAGCTTTATTGTTTTCAAAAGACAAGTAAGACGGGTGCACTGATGTCTTACGTTTTCCATTCACGAATTTATAAAATTGCTTAGGATCGCGAGAAAACCTAAGTTTACATCTCTGAAGATAATCCTTATAGCATTGTGAATTCAGCACCATAAAATTTGATCGAGCAACTACGTATAGGGAAAAATCCGATGCTTTACCGGATTTTTTAAATCTTTTATAGCATCTCGATTTTACGTTCTTCAAGTTACATAACTCACGTGAGAACCAAGGAGGTTTATTAGACCATCCTTGAGTCACACGCGGGACACAAACATCAAAGAACGACTCGAGAGCTTTATAGAAGACAGAAATGGCAGAGTCCATATCCGTGCAAGTATACAGATATGTCCAATCATTAGTTAACAAGAGTTTTTTAAGTTTAGTAAAGTTTGTCTTGCGAAAACATCGGATTGGAGGCATCGAGTTATTATGTCGAGACATAACCCCAAAAGGAAGGTCAATGGTTACATCCAGAGTTGGATAAAAATTGTCTTCAGGGATAACTAAGGGATCAGTCCTGGAAATATCGCAGTTAGAAGAATCCAACACAAACACCAGATCTAGTGATCTGTTCCGACTATTCCGGACAGGATTTATTTGAGTTAGGGATAACTCAAACAGACCATCTATGAAACAATGTGACGAGGAGGGCAACAGTAATTGTAACATATAACCTGCTACAAGTTTACTGCGAGCTGTTGGAAACTGGTAGAACCTATCAGTAGTACGCGCTGGTTTCGGCTCAAATTAGTCGGTGAGAAATGGGGGATGGGGGAATGGATAGACTACCCGCTCTACTAGTAAAAATTTTATTAATGAATTCGCGTACTGAGACTATTTATCCTCGGTTTAACGTTTCGTATATAAAAAAAAAAGAACAGAGAAAAAGATGAGAAAAAGAAAAGAAATACCGTCGTTTTTTTTTTATTGGCGCTGCTGCTGAAAAAGAAGGGGTCTGATATCAGTGACGCCCAAAAGAAAAATTCGCCCACCCTACCATGATCGCTGTACTAAAGCCAACAAAAATTACCCAGCGATCCCTATGCCAAACCAATTTTCACTCTAACTCACTTCGCATGATTCCCCCCCTTATAAACGGCTCAGCCTAAATTCATTTCAAAGACTTATATTTAATAAAAGTAACAAATATAATAAGGCATTTCAGAATTAGAATTATAGATAATGATATAAATATATGTAGGTATCAATGTTTACATAAAAAGCATTTTAAAATTCAAAGAAAGAAAAAATTTTTTTTTTGTGCATAAGTTAAACTTCTGCTGGTTTTACCAAAATTCAATTTTACATGTTATTTAAACGAGAGCAAACGAAAACTGCTTTAACTCTCTTTACTCCAATGGTCATTCATATACCAAAAACAAAAATGATATTTAAACAAAAAGGTACTCACTTAAGCACTCCAAGGAGAAAGATCTTTCTGGTGACCGCTGTAAAGTATGTATGTATGTTGTTCTCTGAAGATAATCCTTATAGCATTGTGAATTCAGCACCATAAAATTTGATCGAGCAACTACGTATAGGGAAAAATCCGATGCTTTACCGGATTTTTTAAATCTTTTATAGCATCTCGATTTTACGTTCTTCAAGTTACATAACTCACGTGAGAACCAAGGAGGTTTATTAGACCATCCTTGAGTCACACGCGGGACACAAACATCAAAGAACGACTCGAGAGCTTTATAGAAGACAGAAATGGCAGAGTCCATATCCGTGCAAGTATACAGATATGTCCAATCATTAGTTAACAAGAGTTTTTTAAGTTTAGTAAAGTTTGTCTTGCGAAAACATCGGATTGGAGGCATCGAGTTATTATGTCGAGACATAACCCCAAAAGGAAGGTCAATGGTTACATCCAGAGTTGGATAAAAATTGTCTTCAGGGATAACTAAGGGATCAGTCCTGGAAATATCGCAGTTAGAAGAATCCAACACAAACACCAGATCTAGTGATCTGTTCCGACTATTCCGGACAGGATTTATTTGAGTTAGGGATAACTCAAACAGACCATCTATGAAACAATGTGACGAGGAGGGCAACAGTAATTGTAACATATAACCTGCTACAAGTTTACTGCGAGCTGTTGGAAACTGGTAGAACCTATCAGTAGTACGCGCTGGTTTCGGCTCAAATTAGTCGGTGAGAAATGGGGGATGGGGGGAATGGATAGACTACCCGCTCTACTAGTAAAAATTTTATTAATGAATTCGCGTACTGAGACTATTTATCCTCGGTTTAACGTTTCGTATAAAAAAAAAAGAACAGAGAAAAAGATGAGAAAAAGAAAAGAAATACCGTCGTTTTTTTTTTATTGGCGCTGCTGCTGAAAAAGAAGGGGTCTGATATCAGTGACGCCCAAAAGAAAAATTCGCCCACCCTACCATGATCGCTGTACTAAAGCCAACAAAAATTACCCAGCGATCCCTATGCCAAACCAATTTTCACTCTAACTCACTTCGCATGATTCCCCCCCTTATAAACGGCTCAGCCTAAATTCATTTCAAAGACTTATATTTAATAAAAGTAACAAATATAATAAGGCATTTCAGAATTAGAATTATAGATAATGATATAAATATATGTAGGTATCAATGTTTACATAAAAAGCATTTTAAAATTCAAAGAAAGAAAAAAATTTTTTTTGTGCATAAGTTAAACTTCTGCTGGTTTTACCAAAATTCAATTTTACATGTTATTTAAACGAGAGCAACGAAAACTGCTTTAACTCTCTCTTTACTCCACTGGTCATTCATATACCAAAAACAAAAATGATATTTAAACAAAAGAGTACTCACTTAAGCATCCCACGGAGAAAGATCTTTCTGGTGACCGCTGTAAGCAAATGTGTAAAAAGGTAGGGAGAGTGTATGTATGTTGTTGGCTCGAGAGAGAATTAAATCACCATTCTAAGCTTTTGCCAGTGGCGTGCCAAAAAAAAAAAGGGTAAACCAAAATTTTCACCGAAGTTCAATTATGACCACAAAAAAAATAAAATTACAAAAAAAATTTTAAAGTAAAGTAAAATAAAAGATTACTAAATAAATAAACTTGGCATCGGAGTACACCAAAGACTCAGAATTTTTACGAATTAAAAGTTAGCTTTAAGGCAAAATTATTAGAAAAAAAATTAAAGGCATAAATTATTCCTGCCAAACATCAGTTTAACCCCTGCAACATTAGGGCCTGGCGAAGATATTTAGATTCGTGGCTGAAGGCTATGTAGCGATCACCAGCAAATAAAAACACCCAAAACGGAATGCAAGCCAAGCGGCTTCACAAACATATAAAAGCTTCGCTAGCTGATAGTTATTTCGAGAAAAGCTTTCACTTATCAAGCAAGATAGTGGCGGTGGGGGGAGTCTCTCCTCTAGCCTAGCGAATCATATACTCTTTTTCTTCGTTTTACTCTTTCATGACCGTCTCCTCAGATCTTATATGGCCAATACTCCGCGTTTGCTGCTCCAAAGGGCTTCGGTCCGTTTTGACGGCTGGTCTCTCATACGCCTTTCTTTAGTCGGATGACCGGCCTAGACCATTAAATCTAGTCTGTGAACTAGGTTTGGACCATTACGTATACTCTGCGGACCAGGGTTAGACCAGGACTAGGTTTAAACCAGGACTAGGTGCCAATTCTATATAAAAAAAATTTTCTTAATACACAATCATTCGAAGGCGCTTTTCGCTAGTATTTACCATTTGATTTGGCACCGGATTAAAAATATGTATATATGGCTTTCTCTCAGCAATCTAATTCACAAGGCTGACATGTGCCTAAAAGACGAAAATTTATATTTTCCTAAATATCGTTTAAAGTTTTTCCATAACTAATTTACGCGTTTGTATAACGCCGTACTTACATTCATTTTCTTAAGAAAAACACTATCACTCACTAGAATAAAACTGCTTCGAATTCACAATTCAGACAGACTTTTTTCACAATCAGACTTTTTTCCAAAAAAAATTAGTTTTCACTATGACTTTAATTTTTGTGTCCGCACTACTTGAAGATGACTTGAAAAAGAAAAGTCATTCCCATGGGGGCCGACATACTTGGCTAAATTGCTATCCCTTAGTCCTCTTTGGACCCCTCTCTTCACCTCGATTACCCCTAAACTTCCCTGATCCCAACTTTAGAGGAGCCTAGGGGGCGCCACAAAAAAAAATGCAAGAGAAAGTAATCGGATTAAAAAAATTCAAAGAAAATTTTCTGAACACAACACCAAAAAAACGAATTTCGAAATCGCAGTTCCTACTTTTCCCAAATTTTACATAGTAGACTAGCATTCTGTTAGTTAGTATAACGCTAACTAACAATACAAGCAGCGCAAGCAGTATAAGCAGTGAAAGCAGTGAACACAGGTTACTATGTGAAACTTATATTGCTCGCTTTTAGGGATAAAACGTTTATATGTCGTTTTAGTTATAGACAAAAAAAATCATTCCTACTCTTATTTTTTCGTTTTCTTTCTAAATACAAACGGTTACAAGCGCTACTACATAATAAAGAATCATATGAGAGGGTCCAGGCAATCTCAGGTAAATTAAAATCTCCCAGAACAACGAGCAAGTCGTTGTCAGAGATATATGAGGAAACAAGTTTAATAGCTTCCAAATGGTGAAAGTATACTGCCAAGTCGGACTGTGGTGGAATATACGAACAAGTAATATAGGCAGAAAAAGAATTAAGAGAAATTTTAACACAAACAAATTCAATCTCCTGATTGGAAGACTGTACAATTTCAGACGAGAACGCCGAATCAACAGCGATCAAAACACCACCACCATTACGGATAGTCCGATCATGTCTATATATTAAATATTTTGAGGGGAAAATTGAAGCATCGGCAATATCAGGCTTCAGCCAAGTCTCAGTAAAGGCAAGAATATGAAAGTCAAAAGCTAAACTATCTACATAGAGTCTAGAGAGTTTAGACTTTAGTCCCCGTACGTTCTGATAGGCCAGGTTAGGGACGAAATTATTTGATGCCAACAGGTGCAGACGAGCCGGAAGGAACGTTATTCACAGAGGCACGTAGCAGGCTAATCGGAGGCCGATTCTTCTTTTTTGTTGTATACTCTTTTACAACAAGGTGTTCCGGCCAAAAATCTTTATGACATATTTGGCCAAAAAGATCTGGGGGAGACACTTATTTTAAAGGACGAGATGTCCCGAGTATATGAAAAACGGAACTTTTCCACAGCAATGTTTGGTGCTTGAACTTTGCCCTGGATGTAGGCGATGACTTCTTCAGAAGTAGTATTGGGATCAAGCCGCGAAATAAAAATTTGCTTTTTGGATGGAACTACAACAAGGGAACTAGAAGTGCCAGGCACAGCAGTAGCAGCAACAGCAGATGCAGCAGCAGCTGAAGCAGCCAACACTTTACTAGCTCCTCTTGTAACTACTTTATTGGCAATATTCCTGGAAACGGATGTTTGCCCGGACGGTTCGGAAACTACAACCGATATCGTGTTAGTAGGTGGGATACTTTCACCAGGGGAAATGGGAAGAGACTCCACACCTTCCAAAGCCGGACTCCTAAACGATATCAGCTGCTGTATATTTGGTGACATAGGGTCATTGTCGGAAGCCGGAACTGGTAGAGAACGATATGCCGACGGACTGAGGGACGCGCCCTGAAACCTGGCCCTCTTTTCGGGTCAGAGATTCAATCAAAAGTTTAGAACTTCTGAATTGAACCTCCATCGCCAAAAGCTCTTCTTGGAGCCAGCCGACAGGGTTTTAAACGCATCCCCAGTCCGTTTCATAAAACTTCGCATCTCGAGCTCCAAGCCACGACACGAATCACAGCCCCATTTAAGGCCGCCACCCTGTGCAATACTATCCCGCACCTTGACTGTATAACCAGCACATTTAAAGTGCATTACATTGTCACACAGCCAACAGTAAAGAAAGTCTTCACTGGTCTTGCTGGGATTATTGCAATTATATTTGCAACAGACAGACATTATTAAATAATTGATTTATCACAAACAAATTATAAATCAATATGTAAATAAAAAGGGAAAAATGTATATATGTTAAGAGAGGTGTATACAAACCAATGCAAAAGCTAACTGCAATATGCAAATTAGAAAGAGAAAACAAGAAGAAAAAAAAAGAGAATTTTTTTTTGTATTACAACACACAACAACAAAAACTTGTCACAAGCGCGAAGTTAACGGCCGCGAGCGCGATCAAAAGAGAAAGCAGAAGAATAGAGAGCACCAACACCACACAAACAAAAACAAACTATGAACTGTAAATTGAGAGCGCGGGTGGGAGCAAAAAAATAGAACGAAATCAGTAACTAAGCAGCGCTACAACAAAATTATATTTGCGTTTGTTAAAGTTTTAATATTGATATAAGTAAATGTTAATAAATTTAATCAAACTTCGCGATGAGTATAGCGTTATTAAAAATTGGTAAAGGCAATGAATTTAAATTGAATATTATAAATTAACTTCACGAAAGAACGAAAGACAGTAATTAAGCGAGAGCAAAAAAAAAACACGACCGACTTCGATGAGTGACAATATGTTTCTTTATATAAAAGCTATATAAGCTGCAGGAACCTTTCTACAGCCGCCATTTTAAGTCTTTTAGCCGCCATCTTTTGTATAACAGCTGAACAAGCAGCCGCCATTTTTATGCTTATAGCCGCCATCATTTACATAACAGCTGTACCGGCTGCTGGAACCACTCTACAGCCGCCATTTTGAGTCTTATAGCCGTCATCCTATATATAAAACTATATAAGCTGCTGGAACCTTTGTACAGTCGCCATTTTGGGTCTTTATAGCCGCCATCTTTTCTATAACAGCTGAACAAGCTGCTGGAACCATTCTACAGCCGCCATTTTGAGTCTTATAGCCGCACTTATACAAGCTGCTGGAACCATTCTACAGCCGCCATTTTTAAGTCTTATAGCCGCCATCATTTATATAACAGCTATGCAGGCTGTTGGAACCTTATCTTATAGCCGCCATTTTAAGTCTTAAGTTTTTATAGCCGCCATTTTCTTTTTATAACAGCTGAACAAGCTAATGGAACCATTTTACAGCCGCCATTTTGAGTCTTATTGCCGCCATCCTTTATATAACAGCTATATAAGCTGCTGGAACCATTCTACAGCCGCCATTTGAAGTCTTTATAGCCGCCATCTTTTGTATAACAGCTATACAAGCTGCTGGAACCATTCTACAGCCGCCATTTTGAGTCTTATAGCCGCCATCTTTTGTATAACAGCTATACAAGCTGCTGGAACCATTCTACAGCCGCCATTTTGAGTCTTATAGCCGCCATCCTTTTATATAAAAGCTATACAAGCTGCTGGAACCTTTCTACAGCCGCCATTTTAAGTCTTATAGCCGTCATCTTTTATATAAAAGCTATATAAGCTGCTGGAACCATTCTACAGCCGCCATTTTAAGTCTTTATAGCCGTCATCTTTTGTATAACAGCTGAACAAGCTGCTGGAACCATTCTACAGCCGCCATTTTAAGTCTTATAGCCGCCATCTTTTGTATAACAGCTATACAAGCTGCTGGAACCATTCTACAGCCGCCATTTTGAGTCTTATAGCCGCCATTCCTTTATATAAAAGCTATATAAGCTGCTGGAACCATTCTACAGCCGCCATTTTGAAGTCTTTATAGCCGCCATCCTTTATAGTATATATACAAGCTGCTGGAACCATTCTACAGCCGCCATTTTGAGTCTTATAGCCGCCATCTTTTATATAACAGCTATACAGGCTGCTGGAACCTTTCTACAGCCGCCATTTTAGTTATAGCCGTCTCTTTTATAACAGCTAATAAGCTGCTGGAATTCTAAGCGCATTTTGAGTCTTATAGCCGCCATCTTTTATATAACAGCTATACAAGCTGCTGGAACCATTCTACAGCCGCCATTTTAAGTCTTATAGCCGCCATCTTTTATATAAAAGCTATATAAGCTGCTGGAACCATTCTACAGCCGCCATTTTAAGTCTTATAGCCGCCATCTTTTATATAACAGCTATACAAGCTGCTGGAACCATTCTACAGCCGCCATTTTGAGTCTTATAGCCGCCATCTTTTATATAACAGCTATACAAGCTGCTGGAACCATTTTACAGCCGCCATTTTAAGTCTTATAGCCGCCATCTTTTATATAACAGCTATACAAGCTGCTGGAACCATTCTACAGCCGCCATTTTGAGTCTTATAGCCGCCATCTTTTATATAACAGCTATACAGGCTGCTGGAACCATTCTACAGCCGCCATTTTGAGTCTTATAGCCGCCATCTTTTATATAACAGCTATACAAGCTGCTGGAACCATTCTACAGCCGCCATTTTGAGTCTTATAGCCGCCATCTTTTATATAAAAGCTATATAAGCTGCTGGAACCATTCTACAGCCGCCATTTTAAGTCTTATAGCCGCCATCTTTTATATAACAGCTATACAAGCTGCTGGAACCATTCTACAGCCGCCATTTTGAGTCTTATAGCCGCCATCCTTTATATAAAAGCTATATAAGCTGCTGGAACCTTTCTACAGCCGCCATTTTGAGTCTTTATAGCCGCCATCTTTTTATAACAGCTAAACAAGCTGCTGGAACCATTCTACAGCCGCCATTTTGAGTCTTATAGCCGCCATCCTTTATATAACAGCTATACAGGCTGCTGGAACCATTCTACAGCCGCCATTTTGAGTCTTTATAGCCGCCATCTTTTATATAACAGCTATACAAGCTGCTGGAACCATTTCTACAGCCGCCATTTTGAGTCTTATAGCCGCCATCCTTTATATAACAGCTATACAAGCTGCTGGAACCATTCTACAGCCGCCATTTTAAGTCTTTATAGCCGCCATCTTTTATATAAAAGCTATACAAGCTGCTGGAACCATTCTACAGCCGCCATTTTTTTTATAGGCCATACTAAGCTGCTGGAACCATTCTACAGCCGCCATTTTGAGTCTTATAGCCGCCATCTTTTATATAACAGCTATACAAGCTGCTGGAACCATTCTACAGCCGCCATTTTGAGTCTTATAGCCGCCATCTTTTATATAACAGCTATACAAGCTGCTGGAACCATTCTACAGCCGCCATTTTGAGTCTTATAGCCGCCATCCTTTATATAAAAGCTATATAAGCTGCTGGAACCATTCTACAGCCGCCATTTTGAGTCTTTATAGCCGCCATCTTTTATATAACAGCTATACAAGCTGCTGGAACCATTCTACAGCCGCCATTTTGAGTCTTATAGCCGCCATCTTTTATATAACAGCTATACAAGCTGCTGGAACCATTCTACAGCCGCCATTTTGAGTCTTATAGCCGCCATCTTTTTATATAACAGCTGAACAAGCTGCTGGAACCATTCTACAGCCGCCATTTTTAGTCTTATAGCCGCCATCATTTATATAACAGCTATACAGGCTGCTGGAACCACTCTACAGCCGCCATTTTGAGTCTTATAGCCGTCATCCTTTATATAAAAGCTTTATAAGCTGCTGGAACCTTTCTACAGCCGCCATTTTGAGTCTTATAGCCGCCATCCTTTATATAAACAGCTATACAAGCTGCTGGAACCATTCTACAGCCGCCATTTTAAGTCTTATAGCCGCCATCTTTTATATAACAGCTATACAAGCTGCTGGAACCATTCTACAGCCGCCATTTTGAGTCTTTATAGCCGCCATCTTTTATATAAAAGCTATATAAGCTGCTGGAACCTTTCTACAGCCGCCATTTTGAGTCTTTATAGCCGCCATCTTTTATATAAAAGCTATACAAGCTGCTGGAACCATTCTACAGCCGCCATTTTAAGTCTTATAGCCGCCATCCTTTTATATAACAGCTATATAAGCTGCTGGAACCATTCTACAGCCGCCATTTTAAGTCTTATAGCCGCCATCTTTTGTATAACAGCTATACAAGCTGCTGGAACCATTCTACAGCCGCCATTTTAAGTCTTATAGCCGCCATCCTTTATATAACAGCTATATAAGCTGCTGGAACCATTTCTACAGCCGCCATTTTGAGTCTTTATAGCCGTCATCTTTTATATAACAGCTATACAAGCTGCTGGAACCATTCTACAGCCGCCATTTTGAGTCTTATAGCCGCCATCTTTTTATATAACAGCTATAAGCTGCTGGAACCATTCTACAGCCGCCATTTTGAGTCTTATAGCCGCCATCTTTTTATAACAGCTATACAGGCTGCTGGAACCATTCTACAGCCGCCATTTTGAGTCTTATAGCCGTCATCCTATATATAAAATCTTTATAAGCTGCTGGAACCTTTCTACAGCCGCCATTTTGAGTCTTATAGCCGTCATCCTTTATAGAACAGCTATGCAAGCTGCTGGGACCATTCTACAGCCGCCATTTTGAGTCTTATAGCCGTCATCCTTTATAGAACAGCTACGCAAGCTGCTGGTACCATTCTACAGCCGCCATTTTGAGTTTTATAGCCGCCATCTTTTATATCAAAGCTATATAAGCTTCTGAAACCATTCTACAGCCGCCACTTTGAGTCTTTATAGCCGCTATACAGGCTGCTGGAATTTTTCTACAGTCGCCATTTTGAGTCTTATAGCCGTCATCCTTTATAGAACAGCTACGCAAGCTGCTGGTACCATTCTACAGCCGCCATTTTGAGTCTTTATAGCCGCCATATTTTGTATAACAGCTATACAGGCTGCTGGAACCACTCTACAGCCGCCATTTTAAGTCTTTATAACCGGTATCTTTTATAGAACAGCGATACAGGCTGCTGGAACCATTCTACAGCCGCCATTTTAAGTCTTATAGCCGGCATCTTTTATATAAAAGCAATATAAGCTGCTGAAACCTTCCTACAGCCGCCATTTTAAGTCTTATAGCCGCCATATTTTGTATAACAGCTGAACAAGCTGCTGGAACCATTCTACAGCCGCCATCATTTACATAACAGCTATACAGGCTGCTGGAACCACTATACAGCCGCCATTTTGAGTCTTATAGCCGTCATCCTTTATATAAAATCTTTATAAGCTGCTGGCACCATTCTACAGCCGCCATTTTGAGTCTTATAGCCGTCATCCTTTATAGAACAGCTATACGCAAGCTGCTGGAACCATTCTACAGCCGCCATTTTGAGTCTTTATAGCCGCCATTTTTTTTTCCATCTTTTATAACAGCTATACAGGCTGCTGGAACCATTCTACAGCCGCCATTTTAAGTCTTATAGCCGCCATCTTTTATATAACAGCTGATACAAGCTGCTGGAACCATTCTACAGCCGCCATTTTAAGTCTTATAGCCGCCATCCTTTATATAACAGCTATACAAGCTGCTGGAACCTTTCTACAGCCGCCATTTTGAGTCTTATAGCCGCCATCATTTTATATAAAAGCTATACAAGCTGCTGGAACCATTCTACAGCCGCCATTTTGAGTCTTATAGCCGTCATCCTTTATATAACAGCTATACAAGCTGCTGGAACCATTCTACAGCCGCCATTTTGAGTCTTATAGCCGTCATCCTTTATAGAACAGCTAGCTACGCAAGCTGCTGGAACCATTCTACAGCCGCCATTTTTAGTCTTATAGCCGCCATCTTTTACATAACAGCTATACAGGCTGCTGGAACCATTCTACAGCCGCCATTTTGAGTCTTATAGCCGTCATTTTATATAAAAGCTTTATAAGCTGCTGGAACCTTTCTACAGCCGCCATTTTGAGTCTTATAGCCGTCATCCTTTATAGAACAGCTATACAAGCTGCTGGAACCATTCTACAGCCGCCATTTTGAGTCTTATAGCCGCCATCTTTTATATAACAGCTATATACAAGCTGCTGGAACCATTCTACAGCCGCCATTTTGAGTCTTATAGCCGCCATCCTTTATATAACAGCTATACAGGCTGCTGGAACCTTTCTACAGCCGCCATTTTAAGTCTTATAGCCGCCATCCTTTATATAAAAGCTTTATAAGCTGCTGGAACCTTTCTACAGCCGCCATTTTGAGTCTTATAGCCGTCATCCTTTATAGAACAGCTATACAAGCTGCTGGAACCATTCTACAGCCGCCATTTTGAGTCTTATAGCCGTCATCCTTTTATAGAACAGCTACACAAGCTGCTGGAACCATTCTACAGCCGCCATTTTGAGTCTTATAGCCGCCATCTTTTATATCAAAGCTATATAAGCTGCTGGAACCATTCTACAGCCGCCATTTTGAGTCTTTATAGCCGCTTTTTATAACAGCTATACAGGCTGCTGGAACTTTCTACAGCCGCCATTTTTAGCTTTTATTTTTCTAAGCGCATTTTAAGTCTTATTTACAGCCCCATTTTTTTTAGCCATCATCCTTTATATAAAAGCTATATAAGCTGCTGGAACCTTTCTACAGCCGCCATTTTGAGTCTTATAGCCGCCATTTTAAGTTCTTACCGTCATCCTTTAAATAAAAGCTATATAAGCTGCTGGAACCATTCTACAGCCGCCATTTTGAGTCTTTAAAGCCGCCATATTTTATATAACAGCTATACAGGCTGCTGGAACCATTCTACAGCCGCCATTTTAAGTCTTACAGCCGCCATTCTTTATTAAACAGCTATATAAGCTGCAGGAACCTTTCTACAGCCGCCATTTTGAGTCTTTATAGCCGCCATCTTTTTTATAACAGCTATACAGGCTGCTGGAACCATTTCTACAGCCGCCATTTTAAGACTTATAGCCGGCCATCCTTTATATTAAAAGCTGTATATGCTGCAGGAACCTTTCTACAGCCGCCATTTTAAGTCTTATAGCCGCCATCTTTTGTACAACAGCTATACAGGCTGCTGGAACCACTTCTTCAGCCGCCATTTTGAAGTCTTATAGCCGCCATCTTTTTATAGAACAGTTTTAACAAGCTGCTGGAACCATTCTACAGCCGCCATTTTGAGTCTTATAGCCGTCATCCTTTATATAACAGCTACACAAGCTGCTGGAACCATTCTACAGCCGCCATTTTGATTTGCATTTTATAGCTGCCATCCTTTATATAAAAGCTATATAAGCTTTAAGGAACCTTTCTACAGCCGCCATTTTAAGTCTTTATAGCCGCCATATTTTTATATAACAGCTATACAAGCTGCTGGAACCATTCTACAGCCGCCATTTTAAGTCTTATAGCCGCCATCTTTTACATAACAGCTATACAGGCTGCTGGAACCACTCTACAGCCGCCATTTTGAGCCTTATAGCCGTCATCCTTTAATTAAATCTATATAGAGCTCCTTTTATATAACAGCTATTACAGGCTGCTGGAATCCTTTATAAAGTTGCCATTTTAAGCTTCTAAAACCATTCTACAGCCGCCATTTTAAGTCTTATAGCCGCCATCTTTTATATAACAGCTATATAAGCTGCTGGAACCATTCTATAGCCGCCATTTTGAGTCTTATAGCCGTCATTCTTTATAGAACAGCTATGCAAGCTGCTGAAACGATTTTACAGCAGCCATTTTGAGTCTTATATTTATTTATTTATTAACGTCAACTAAATCAGCAGTCGACGAAAAAGCTTAAGCTAAAATACAGATAATAATTAATTCACGAAGGTCGCTTAGCTTTATGCACAACTAAACATGCCCGACCCGGTGGAGGTGTTTTTTTTGCAACAAGGTGCCAGCTATGCCCCGATTCACATCCAATGTGGTCAGGGATGAGTTGCAGCCAATCCAATGTCCAGTCCAGAATACTTTCAGTGGTTACGCTGTAGATAATTAAAAAGTATAGCGCGAAGAGAAGTGACAGATAGATGAGGAGAAATAAGGTGAGAAAGGTTGTAAAAAAGATTGGCAAAGAACACGAAAAGGTTCGTGAAGAGAATAGTTAGTCAGACATATACTATGGTGAAGAGGAAAAAAGTTTCTGGTCCGACAACACGGAACACAAAAATATAGCGTATCTAGTAAATTGGTAGAAATGACTTCGCCGTTGACTACTTTATGTAGAAAGAGAATGCCAAATACGAGCCTACGGTTGTAAAGTGAAGGAAGATTAATAAGAAGAAGTCCGTCAGAATAAGAAGGTAGGCGAAGATTCAGGTCCCAATTAAGACCGCGTAACGCAAACTTAAGGAATTGCTTCTGTACCGATTCAATACTACGCTGTTGAACATCATATTGAGGGTTCCACACTGGTGAGCAATATTCTAGAGTAGGTCGAACTAAGGAAGTGTATAAAACCTTTGTCACATATGGATCATCAAATTCTTTGGCCCAACGTTTAATGAAGCCAAGAATACTGCATGCTCTATTGACAATTGAAGATATATGAACAATAAAAGAAAGTTTTGGGTCAAACATAACGGCTAAGTCTTTAAATGATGGTACACAATCTAACAAAACAGATTTAATAGAGTAATGAGCTAGGAACGGCGACAAACGACTGAAAGTCATAAAAGAGCACTTAGAGGCATTAAGGTGTAATTTATTAACGTGACACCAATCACAGAACGCATCGAGATCTGATTGCAAGTACTGTATATGAATAACAAATCTTGACGTCATCCGCAAACATGAGCACGCGTGAATGAGCCAAGACCAAAGGCAAATCATTTAAAAATAAGGTAAATAACAGTGGGCCCAGATGCCTTGGGGCACACCTGACGTAACTCGAACAGTTTTAGATATCGAGGAACGGAAAGACACCTTTTGGGTTCTGCCAATAAGATACGACTTTAACCAAGCCAATAGTTTCGGGGAAAAACCCATGATGTGAAGTTTCATGAGGAGCATAGAATGATCAACCGTATCGAAAGCCTTACTAAAGTCAGTATAAATAACATCAGTTTGACACTTTTTACGGAAGCCATGGTGTACAAGGGTAGTCAATTCTAAAAGGTTGGTAAGCGACGAACGACCTTTCATGAAGCCATGCTGACAAGGAGAAATAGTGGATCCGGATATTGATAGGTGTTAAAGGGAAGACGTAATAATTTTCTCAAACAGCTCAGGTATTGCCGAAAGTTTGGCAATGCCGCGGTAGTTAGAAATTTCCGATTTGCTACCCTTTTTAAAAAGCGGAATAATAAAAGACTCCTTCCAATTATCAGGGAAGCTACAAGTCTCACTCGATATAAAGAATAACCGAGATAAAGGCTTAGATAGGGAAATCGAACACATTTTAAGGATGCAACTAGGTATATTATCAGACCGAGGTACGATGGAAGACGTCATAGATGACAAGCTAGAGATAATACAGTCTTCAGTAATACTAGGAAAAAACATACAATTTAAATGTGGAATTGAGAAGGGATAAGATGTGGGATCCGAAGCAGTAGTAGAATAAGTCGACTGAAAGAATTTAGCAAACAGATCTGCAATATCTGAATCATTATTAGCAGTCTGGTCATTAAGTCTGAAGGTGGAAGGTAGTAAATTAGAGTGTCTTTTGGAATTAACAAAGTTATAAAATCTTTTTGGGTTCTTATAAAATTCAACCTTACAGCGAACGATATAATTATTGTAGCATTGAGTATTTAAAGGACAAAATTGAGATTTGGCTACACAATAATTTGCATAGTCAAGTCGCGAACCAGTTTTTTTAAATCTTTTAAAATATCTCGATTTAATGTTACGGAGATTAGAGAGCCTACGTGTGAACCAGACTGGCGCACTGGAGACGGTAGACACATTCACTTAAGGAACGCATTTATCAATTAGAGAATTAAGAGCAGAGTAGAAAAAATTCACTGCACAATCTATATCACAGCACTCAAATAGAAATGACCAATCAAAAGAGAAAATAAGGCTGTTAAGAAGATTGAAATTTGTTTTACGAAAACATCTACGACGAGAATTTGAGATGTTATTAAATGATATATTAACGGAATTGTAAGAAAAAGTAATTTCAATGGTAGGGAGATAAGCATCTTTAGGCTTCGCTAGGGGCTGTGTTTGTGATACAGCACTAACAGTGGGATCCGAGACAAAAACAAGATCGAGGATTCTTTTAGAAGAGTTAAGAAAAGAATTCAGCTGATATAGCGGACATTCAAGTAGGCTATCAAGAAAAACATGTTGAGATGAAGGAATTAAGAAAAACAGATTATCATCAACAAGCCAAGAAACATTAGGCAAGTTAAAATCACCTAAAGCTATAAAAAAATCACGATCTTTAAGACGACTAAAAATAGTTCGCAAAGCATCAGCATGGTGCATGTAGGTCATGATATCAGAAGCTGGAGGAATATAAGAACAAGAGATATATAAGCTAAAGTTAGAACATGTAACTTCGACGCAAATAAACTCAACACCTAAGGGGAGATCAATCGGCACAACACTTGAACACAGATTCGAGTTGACAGCAATGAGTACTCCACCGCCACGTCGACCAACACGATCAAGCCTATAAGAAATAAAGTTATTAGAAAGAATTTCATTATCCAAAACAGAGGAATTAGCCAAGTTTCAGAGAAAGCTAATATGTCAGCCGAAAAGGTTTGGCTATCACAGAATAATTTCGAGAGCTTGTAATGAATGCAAAGACTAGACGTTATTAGTTTTTGAAGCAGAAGATACATTAGGAAGGTGGACAGGCAAAGGACGGGAGCGCTTATTGGGCGCAAACTTGTGTACAACTAGGCCCTCTGGCCAAAAGTTAGGGTCAACCATAACTGAGAAATACTCATTTGGTACTGTAATTTTAAAAGAGGAGATTTCGCGAGGCCTAGAAAACTTAAACTTTTGCATTAAAACCTTAGCAGGGCATATATTACCAATGTAAGCTGCCACAGACGATTCAGAAGTATCTGGAGCAAGCCTAGAGATAAATAATTGTTTGCGAAGAGGCACTACAGTTAGTGGAGGCGGAAGAGCATTGGGATCCGCAAGTGATTGAGAGCCAGCATGATCCTGTAATTGATCAGAGTTCCCGTGAGGGATAGATTGAGGTGTACCAGTGTAGTGGGTACTTAAATCTGAAAAGAAGAGCATAAAGAGGGACAAGAAGACGGTGTAGGCGAAAGTAAAATGGGAGAAGATGTAATAAAGGGTGCGGGCGACTGTTTACCATTGTTTACCATTTTTGAACCCCTTGATAATTATTGATATAAATTCTAAAAGGTTAGTGGTTGTAGATCTACGTTTCACAAACCCATGTTGGGATGGCGAAATAATAGAGCTGCAAAAATGTTGCAATTGAGAAGTTATATTTTCTCAAAAGCTTTCGGAATAGCGGACAATTTGGAGATACCTCTATAGTCAGAGGCTTCGGACTTTTTGCCATTTTTATGCAGAGGTATGATATACGACTCCTTCCAAATAGATGGAAAAGAGGAAGATTCGACAGACAATAGAAACAATTTTAAAATGGGTTTGCATAATGCGTTTGCACAGAACCTGAGTACACATCCAGGAAGACCATCTGTCGCTGGAGAATAAACAGGTTTAACTAATTTAAGTTCGCTAAGAATAGAACTTTCATCAAACACTGGATTGAAAATGCAATTAGCCTTTTTTAAATGATAAGGATACGGACTTGCTCTATATTCCGTTGAGGAATAAGTTGTTTTGAAAAAACTCGCAAACATATCGGCAATTGCCTGATCAGTGCTCGCTTTTTTATTTTGAAAAGACAAAAAAGATGGGTGCACGGAGGTCTTACGTTTAGAATTGACAAAATTATAAAATTGTTTAGGGTCAGAAGAAAACTGAAGCTTACACCGCTGAAGATAATTCTTATAGCATTGTGTATTAAGCATCATGAATTTTGAACGAGCGACTGTATACAGAGCATAATCTGATGAACGACGTGTTTTTTGAAACTTCTTATAATATCGTGTCTTCACATTTTTCAAATTGGATAACTCACGAGAAAACCAAGGAGGGTTGGTAAGCCGCTCCAGCCTACCAAGAGGCACACAAATATCAAAGAGTGAATTCAGAGTATCATAGAAAAAACGAACAACTGAGTTCATATCTCTACAATTGTACAGATAAGACCAATCGGTAGTAGTAATGTTTTCATTAAGGGTGACAAAGTCAGTCTTACGAAAGCACCTAGTTAGAGGTAACTCATTTGAACCAAGTAATGGTGAAAGCAAGGGCAGATCAATTTTTAAATTTAATGTAGGATGAAATTTGTCTTCTGGAAGAACAAATGGTTCGATCCTAGAAACGTCACAATACGAAGTATCTAATACAAAAATAAGATCTAACGATTTTCCATTAGAATTTAAGTCAGGATTGACTTGGGATAAAGATAAGCCTAGAAGGCCGTCAATAAAGTCATGTGACAAAGAGGGCAGCAACATGGTAGATTCATCTGTTAGTGACCATACTAAAGCGGGTAAATTAAAATCACCTACAACTATGAGCATGTCTTGACTGGAAACTAAAGAGGAGACAAACTGAATTGCCTCTAAATGATTTAAATATACCACCATGTCTGACAATGGTGGAATATAGGAACAAGTAATAAAAGCATTAAAAGATTTAAAATTTACTTTAACACCGACAAACTCAATCTCCTGGGTACTAGAAAATTGAATCATTTCAGATGATAAAGCAGCATCAACAGCTATTAGAACAACACCACCTATGCGAGAAAACCGGTCACGTCTGAATATAGAAAAGTTTGTGGAAAACACCGATGCATCAGCAATATGAGGTTTTAGCCACGTCTCTGTAAAAGCTAGAATGTTATGCTCAAAAGAAAGACTATCTACATAGAGATTAGGAAGTTTGGATTTCAGTCCTCTAACGTTCTGGTAACCCAGGTTAAGGGACGAAGCTAGTTTTTTGACACACCAGCAGATGCTGATGTGGCAGGAATAGTATTAGTTGTTGTTGTTGGCAAGCGAATCGGTTGCTGATTTTTCTTTTTACAGTATATTCCTTAACTATTATATGTTTCGGCCAAAAATCTTCTCGACATATAGTGTCGAAGATATTGGCAGAAACATTAATTTTAAAGGACGAAATGTCCCGAGAATAAGAAAATTTAAACTTCTCCACCGCAATATTCGAGACGTTAACTTTCTTCCGAATATAGGCTATTACATCATCAGATGTGACAACAGGGTCTAGCCTAGAAACAAATATATGTTTCTTTGGTGGTATGCCAACGAGAGGCCGCGGTCCCGAAGCGTCAGCCATAGCAGTAACGTTGGACAAGTCACCCACTGCAGCAGTCAACTTGTTTACGGGGCCCCCAATACTTTTAGAACTATCGGCAATTTCCATTGGAATGTGTAATTGCCCGGACACATCGGACACTACAATAGACATCGTTTTTAAGAGATCATTCCCAGGTGATACCGGTAATTCCTTACTAATAGCATTCACAACCGGGCTCTTAAACGATATCAACTGCTGTACATTTGGAGTGGACGGTGCATGAAAGCGGTCGGGGACGATAAGAGACGCTGGCGGATCTACAGATACTGAAACACCCCAAGGACTGATCCTTTTACGTTTCGGAGACTCATTCATAAGCGATAAACTCCTGAACTGAGTCTCCACCGCAGTAAACTCCGCTTGGAGTTTATTAAAACCTGCCCTTAAAGTGTCAAAACTATCTCTAGTCCGCCTCATGAAAGAGCGCATCTCATTCTCGACCCCACGGCAAGCATCACATCCATATTTTAAGCCACCGCCTTTAGCAATAGACTCCTTGATTCTGCCTGTGTAACCTGCACACTTAACGTGAACCGCATTGTCACACAGCCAACAAAGAATATAATCATGGGAGTCAACCGGATTAGTGGCCACTATGCAATTATTTTTTGAGCAGACAACCATTTTATCAAAAATTAATTAATTTAATTAAAAAAGGAAATACAAAAAAATAAAAATTCTAAAGGTTAAAAATCTGTGTATAAGAATATACTGACCAGTTCTGACACAAGGGTTAATGTGCAGAGTAAGCCTTCACAACTAAAGAAAAGAAATTACAAAAATACACAAAAACAAAAACACGTATCACGGAGTCGCGGGTAGGTAAAAGACGAGAGCGCAAATCAAACAAGAATAGGAAAGAGCGGGAGAGCGCGCCAATAAAACGGTAACGACACAAAAGCAAAAAGAGATAAACAAAACAACAACACCGCTAACGCAAGTATTGCTGTAAGTTTTGATTTTATTTAAATTTAAACAAATACACAGAAGCGACAGGCTCAAGGGTACATTTCCTTCGCGGCCGTTGAGAGAGTGCAAGAACAGTTATAAGACGAGCTTTGAGAGGCGGCTTTACAAAAGTGATTACGGGGGAGAGAAGCTGAGCACAAAGCAGAGGGAACAACAAAACCACTAGCACTGATGGTATGATGGGGGCCATGAGGGGAGCAACTGCAGAAGCAATGACGAGAGAGAACAATAATAAAAAAAAAAAAAAAAAAAAAAATTTAAATGCACCAAACACTAATCACGAAATAAAAAAAAAAACTGTTTAATTTAGCAAATTATGCAAATAAAACACAAGGGTTTCAAGCAAACGACACCAGCGAAAGCGAAAACAAACTAAGCACAATTAAAAACTGAGAGAAAATAATATATATTAATAAAAACTCAGGAGCTAAGCAAAAACACGACCGTCACGTCGGAGAGCAGAAGCTTATAAGCTTATAGCCGCCATATTTTATGTAGCAGCTATACAGGCTGCTGGAATCTTTCTACAGTCACCATTTTAAGTCTTATAGCCGCCATCCTTTGTATAATGAAGTAAGTAAGTCGTCTCGCCGACTTAGGTATACCATACACCAGTAAAACAAATATTTCAAATTTGTAATAACTAATGCATTTGCCTATTTTCAAAAATTCTGTTCACATGCTTTTTACAAGCATATCCTAATATCTCGCACATATGCATAGCACCCTAGCGCCCCCATCCGCCAACGGCCATCTCCGGCCTTATGGAAAAACGTTTATATGCATAACTCAGCTATTTTTTGTCCGATTTTGATCAAATTTGGTATTTTGCTGGGTATTAGTATCAAATTTAAGTGTGCCAAATTTTATTGCACAAGGTAAAAAATTACGGGAGATAATCGAGTTTTTCAAATTTCGAGGGCGGAAGGGGCGTGTCAAAATCTTTTTATATACAAAATGTGCGCATTTACTATGCAAATATACATACCAAATATGGTATCTTTAGCTGCAATAGTTCTTGAGATAAACGTTTTTTTTTTGCAATTGCGGGGGCGGAAAGGGGCGTGGCAAAAATTTGAAATAAACTTGATCACTCTACATACTACACGAGCCTACATTCCAAATTTGGTGGCTCTATCTCTTATAGTCTCCGAGAACTAGGCGTTCATACGGACGGACAGACGGACGGACAGACGGACATGGCTAAATCGACACGGCTATTGATACTGATCAGGAATATATATACCTTATGGGGTCGGAAAAGCTTCCTTCTGCCTGTTACATACATTTTGGCGACTTTAATATACCATTTCACCCTATGGGTGTACGGTATAAAACCTATATAAGCTTCTGAAACCATTCTAAAGCCGCCATTTTGAGTCTTTATAGACCTCAACAATTTGGATGAAATTGGGACGAGGGGCGCTTGGAGAGGTTCCGGAGTTAGTATAAGCGAAGGGGTCCACGGCGGCGTGGGTCAAGTCAACAATTTTTATTTCGTGGTCCAGTTGGTTTCGCGGACCAATCCACCGTTGGACAAAGGCGAGGATGCTTCTGAGGATTGGATTGATTAATTAAACGTTTATGAGAAGCACAAGGTAAGTGCCTATTAGATTGTTGATTTGGCTGGATTTTCTGTCGGATGGTGGTAACTAGAAAAATGGCGGCAAACACGGCGTCAGGTTTAATCGACCCGATGGTTGATGAACAAAATGGCGCGGTTATGGCGGATAGCGCTGCGGGCAGCAGTAATAGGGACAATGAGGCGCCGCTGAAAAACTCGAACGAGATGTCTTTAATGTTGAGCACTATGACAGACATGATGAAACAAATGCAACAACTACAGTTAGGAGGCGACACGTACAAACGTGATCCAAATGCAGGCATTTCAAGCGGAAATGGTCAGGATGATTGAACTACAAATGCAGACAATTCAGGCTGGAATCGAGAGAACGGGCTTACTGGTTGGTAGGGCATTTGAACATCAGCAAGCTAGAGCGGCATCACGTGAAGAGGAGGTACAGTCGGAGGAAGTTCGGGCGAACTTTTTGTATGCCGACAGGAAGTACAGCGGCCAGCAACAACAGCGAGTTGATGGCACGAGCAGAACCGCCTAGAAAGTTGTATGATCTTCCGTCTTTCGATGGTACACCGGAATCATGGCCAATGTTTAAGGAGGCATTTGATATGACAACAGTGGAGTACGGTTATAATGACCGACAGAATTTATTGCGCCTACAAAAGGCGATTGTAGGCCGGGCTAGGGAAGTAGTTGAATGTCTACTTATCCACAGTCAGAATGTGCCTGACGTGATGGAAACTTTAAAGGATCGATTCGGAAGACCTGAACAACTGGTAAAGAGTCAAATTAATAATGTGAGATCATTTCCAAACATTTCAGAAGATAAATTAGAAAACTTGTTTGAGTTTGCTACGAAGGTGAGGAACTTGTCAGCTTTTTTGGATGCGGCCAATGCACGTCATCACATGTCAAATCCAACACTAATGGACATTCTTATTGGGAAGCTACCGGTGCAGCAAAGGCTCAGCTGGTCAAACTATGTTATATTGTTAAATCGCGAAGCGACAATCAAGGACTTGAGCGAATGGTTACAAACAATGGCGAAAGTTGTACATGGGGCCTGTCTTAGTACTTCGGAATCAATGTCCAAAATAAAGAAGGAGAGAATAAGAATGTTTCATGCAGAACAGAGACTTCAAACATCTGGTCCAATGGAAGCAAGATGCATTATGTGTAACGGAAGTCACTGGCTGAGGAAGTGCAATGGGTTCGCAAACTTGAATCACGATGAGAAATGGCAGTATGTTCGGAAAAAGGGCTTATATTTTAGTTGCTTGCATGAAGGCCATCGCAGCGACAAGTGCAAAGTTCAAGTTAAATGCGAAGTGCCAAACTGCAACAGACGCCACAATACATTGCTGCATATAGAGAAAGAATCGGTTGTCGTAGTAAAACCGAACAGTTCCAAAGAGTCAACGCTTCTGTTCAAGATACTACCGGTACGGCTACATGCCAAGGGTCACACAGTGGAATGTTTTGCTTTCCTTGACGAAGGGTCTGCATTTTCTCTGATGAATGAGAGCTTTGCTGCTGCACTCCATTTAAAAGGCCCAAAAGAAGATCTGACATTACAATGGTTTGGCAATAAGCAGGTAACCGAAAGCACAAGCCGATTCGATATGGGCATATCGGGAACAAATGGCTACACGATTTATGATCTAAAGGGCGTTCGAACAGTCAAAAACCTATAGTTGCCCAAACAAACAATAAATAGAAAGGACTTGTATTTTAAAAATCGACATCTCGAGAACATACCATTGCAGTCGTATAACAATATAGAACCTGAGTTGTTGATTGGTCTTGATAATGTGCACTTAGGCATACCCAGAAAGGTGAAGTCGTCTGGAATGGACCAGCTGTGGTAAAGACTAAACTGGGTTGGGTGGTGTATGGTAAGATCGATAACCATTCTAACGTGGGTCCAAATGGAATTTACATCATAAACGATCGCACTGACATAGAGGAACTCGTTCGCAATTATATAGCTGATGCTGAAATGGATGTAAAAGATGTGAAAAGTCAGCATCAAGGGCAAGAGCTTGAAAGATCAAATGTGCTGCTGGAAAAGACAACAAGACGTATAGACAATCGTTTTGAGACTGGATTGTTATGGAAAACAGACGATTTTAACATTCCCGATAGCAAAGAAATGGTCATTAAGAGACAATTATCGTTGGAAAAGAAGTTTAACAGGGACCCTGAATACCGGAAGCAATATTGCAAACTGATGTTGGAATACGAGCAAAAGGGAAATATTCGGCTGATTCAGGAGTCAGAACAGAACATAAGCCTGGATAAGGCGTGGTACCTGCCACACTTTGGAGTCGTCAATCCACACAAACCCGGGAAAATTAGAATAGTATTCGATGCTGCAGCGGAAGTTGACGGAGTGTCGCTGAATGCACTGCTGATGAGAGGGCCTGACCAATGTCAACCATTAAGTTACGTGCTTATGAAATTTAGACAAAGGTCCGTAGGTATTTGTGCGGACATAGAAGAAATGTTTCATCGCGTGTTGATACGCAAAGAAGACCGATGGGCTCAACGCATTCTACGGAGAAAAGATGAAACTGACGAGTTTAAGGCATATGAGATGATGTTAATGACGTTTGGAGCGAAATGCTCACCCGCATCCGCGCAATTTGTTAAGAATAAGAATGCATTGGAATTCAAGGACTTATTTCCAGAGGCGGCTGATGCTATTGTGAGGAATCATTGTGTTGATGATTTCGTCCACTCATATGGCAACGAAACAGAAGCAATAAGAATCACAGAACAGGTGATACAGAATCTGTATTACAGATACACCGAAAGGGGGGATTTGAGCTGAAGAAATTTGTATCTAACTCTAAAGTATGCAATGATAAGTTTGGAGAAGGTAGCATGGATGATGTTCTGAGCCTCAATAATGATGGGGCATTGTATAGTCACAAGGTACTTGGTATGCATTGGTATACGGCAGAGGATAAATTTGGGTTTATACTTTCGTTTAATAAAATCGACAAATCTCTGTTCTCTGATGAAAGAATTCCAACAAAACGAAGTAGTACGGATCGATGGCTTCGTTTTGTCAATGAAATAGCTTTAATAAGGGTTCCAAGATGGTATGGTACAACTTTTAGTAATGAGTCTGTAGAGTTACACATATTTGCAGATGCGAGTGAGATGGCGTATGCAGCAGTGGGCTATTGGCGAGTTGAAGATACTGAAGGATGGAAAGTGTCTTTTATAATGGGAAAGACAAAATGCGCACCGATGAAACTGTCTACTGTGCCCAGACTGGAGTTGCAGGCTGCCGTTATGGCGACTAGGCTAAGAAACTCGATATTAGAAGGACATGATATACAACCAAAACGAGTTTGTATGTGGTCGGACTCATCAACTGTTCTAGCATGGATCCGTTCGGATCAGAGAAAGTACAAGCCGTATGTCGCCCATCGAGTGAACGAAATTCTCAGAAAGCTGTCACGTCGAAGAATGGAAATGGGTTGCCGGCAAGGATAATCCAGCGGATTTCGGCACGAAGATTAAGAGAGACAGCAGACTATGGTTAACCGGGCCAGATTTTTTATTTGATGATCTTGAGGAATCACCACAGCAGAGCAAAGGTAATTTTAGTACTGACATGGAGCTGCGCCCAAAATTCTGTATGGTCGCCACGAAGCAGACGGATGAACTCTTTGGGAGATTCTCATCGTACACGAGACTCGTACGGATTCTGGCTTGGGTGCTACGATTTAAAAGAAAAGAAGTTCGTGAAAATTACCTGAAATGCTCAGAGATAGATTATGCTGAAGTAGTTCTGTTCAGAAGTGTACAAAAAGTTCTTATCCAGAGGAGTATAGTGAGCTCGCCAAGGGTAAACTCATTGATAAGGGGAGTAGTCTTCTGAAACTAGCACCGGAGATAGATAATGATGGATTGTTACGTATAAGCGGACGAATAGATAATGCTTGTGCCGTTGATATGTACACTAGACGCCCAATAATTCTGCCACAGGGGAACCACGTGACGGAACTATTAATAACACATTATCACAACAAATGGAAGCATCAAAATGAGAATACGATCATCGCTGAAATACGTCGGAAGTTTTGGATTCCTCACCTACGCCAAGAGGTACGCCGGACGTCACGAACATGCTTCACATGCCGTATGGAGAGGAGCTCGCCCAGCACCACCCTTGATGGGACAACTGCCCTCGGACAGAGTGACTCCCTTTGTTCGTCCATTTTCTTACACTGGAATTGACTACATGGGACCGTTTTCAGTGGCTAGGGGAAGAGGAACAGAGAAGCGATGGATATGCATTTTTACTTGTTTGACTGTACGCGCCATACACTTGGAATTGGCTAGAGACTTGACGGCCGACACTTGCCTTAAAGTCATTCATAACTTCATGAGGCGGCGTGGAGTCCCAATAAGAATCAGGTCTGATAACGGGACAAACCTAGTAGGAGCTGAGCGAATATTAAGACAAGAATTGTATAAGAAAGTAGCTGCCGGGCTCGCAAGCGAAAAAATCGATTGGCTTTTTAATTGCCCATTGAACCCACATGCAGGCGGATGTTGGGAACGTTTGGTTCGAATTGTAAAACGAGCTATGGGACATGCGCTACTACAAGGAAATTTAAAGGAGGATACCCTCTACAGCTTGATGTGCGAAGCTGAAAATATTGTTAATTCACGGCCTTTGACGCACATTCCCATAGATAGTCCGACAGGGGATCCTATAACTCCAAATCACTTTCTTTAAGGTACAGCCAACTCCACTCAGACTCCGCATCCGCAAGAAGAGGAATATCACCCTACCATGAAAGGGTTTAGGAAGATAAAACACAAAAGAATTAACCCTTTTGGGGAAAAAAGGGAAAACCAAAACCGGCCCAAATTTGCCAAGGGGCCCAATGGGGTAAACCCCAGAACAGCCGCTAGCTCTGGGAGATAGCGCCTTATTTGCGACAGCAGTCTACAGCCAGGAGGTTAGGAGGAAGGAGGGGAAAACCAGGGGAGAACACCAAAAGAGAAGGCCAAGAACGAAATAGAAAGAAAAGAAAGGCTCGCGGAAGAGAATTCCGGCGACCCCAACCATATTAGGGGACCGAATTTTGGGGAATCTAAAAACGGAAAAAAACTCCCAAAAAAAAAAAAATAAAAATTAAATTTTAATTAGATACAAAAAAATTAGACAAAAAAAAATTTTAAGAATAAATAAATTGATAAATTAGGTAGAAAAAAAATAGTAAAAAGAGAAGGGGAGGGGAAGGGGGAAAAAGGGGGCAGCCGATAAAGACGGAGAGAAAAAAAATTAAGTAAAAATTAGTATTAATTTTAATTAATATTTATTTTTGTAATAAAAATACCAAAACAAAAACACAACTAAAAAAAAAATCAAAAAGGGGCGAGAAAGGAGGAGGGGCGGGTGGAGATTATAGAAGGGTAAAAAAAGGGGCGGGGGCAGCGGAGGACAGGGTAAAAACCTGAAACGATTTTACAGCAGCCATTTTGAGTCTTATATTTATTTATTTATTAACGTCAACTAAATCAGCTAAGTCGATCGCGTCGACGAAAAGCTTAAGCTAAAATACAGATAATAATTAATTCACGAAGGTAGCTTAGCTTTATGCACAACTTAACATGCCCGACCCAGTGGAGGTGTTTTATTTGCAACAAGGTGCCAGCTATGCCCCGATTCACATCCAATGTGGTCAGGGATGAGTTGCAGCCAATCCAATGTCCAGTCCAGAATACTTTCAGTGGTTACGCTGTAGATAATTAAAAAGTATAGCGCGAAGAGAAGTGACAGATAGATGAGGAGAAATAAGGTGAGAAAGGTTGTAAAAAGATTGGCAAAGAACACGAAAAGGTTCGTGAAGAGAATAGTTAGTCAGACATATACTATGGTGAAGAGGAAAAAAGTTTCTGGTCCGACGGGAGGGAACACAAAAATATAGCGTATCTAGTAAATTGGTAGAAATGACTTCGCCGTTGACTACCTTATGTAGAAAGAGAATGACAAATACGAGCCTACGGTTGTAAAGTGAAGAAAGATTAATAAGAAGAAGTCCGTCAGAATAAGAAGGTAGGCGAAGATTCGGGTCCCAATTAAGACCGCGTAACGCAAACTTAAGGAATTGCTTCTGTACCGATTCAATACTACGCTGGTGAACATCATATTGAGGGTTCCACACTGGTGAGCAATATTCTAGAGTAGGGCGAACTAACGAAGTGTATAAAACCTTTGTCACATATGGATCATCAAATTCTTTGGCCCAACGTTTAATGAAGCCAAGAAGACTGCATGCTCTATTGACAATTGAAGATATATGAATATTAAAAGAAAGTTTTGGGTCAAACATAACGCCTAAGTCTTTAAATGATGGTACACAATCTAACAGAACAGACTTAATAGAGTAATGAGCTAGGAACGGCGACAAACGACTGAAAGTCATAAAAGAGCATTTAGCATAAGGTGTAATTTATTAACGTGACACCAAACACAGAACGCATCGAGATCTGATTGCAAGTACTGTTGGAAAGAAGGATCATTATATGAATAACAAATCTTGACGTCATCCGCAAACATGAGCACGCGTGAATGAGCCAAGGCCAAAAGGCAAATCGTTTATAAACAAGGTAAATAACAGTGGGCCCAGATGACTGCCTTGGGGGACACCTGACGTAACTCGAACAGTTTTAGATATCGAGGAACGAAAAGACACCTTTTGGGTTCTGCCAATAAGATACGACTTTAACCAAGCCAATAGTTTCGGGGAAAAACCCATGATGTTAAGTTTCATGAGAAGCATAGAATGATCAACCGTATCGAAAGCCTTACTAAAGTCAGTATAAATAACATCAGTTTGACACTTTTTACGGAAGCCATGGTGTACAAGGGTAGTCAATTCTAAAAGGTTGGTAAGCGATGAACGACCTTTCATGAAGCCATCTGACAAGGAGAAATAGTGGATCTGGTGGTGTTAAAGGGAAGACGTAATAATTTTCTCAAACAGCTTAGGTATTGCCGAAAGTTTGGCAATGCCACGGTAGTTAGAAATATCCGATTTGTTACCCTTTTTAAAAAAGCGGAATAATAAAAGACTCCTTCCAAATATCAGGGAAGCTACAAGTCTCACTCGATATAAAGAATAACCGAGATAAAGGCTTAGATAGGGAAATCGAACACATTTTAAGGATGCAACTAGGTATATTATCAGGCCCGGGTACGAAGGAAGACGTCATAGATGACAAGCTAGAGATAATACAGTCTTCAGTAATACTAGGAAAAAACATACAATTTAAATGTGGAATTGTGAAGGGATAAGTTGTAGGATCCGAAGCAGTAGTAGAATAAGTCGACTGAAAGAATTTAGCAAACAGATCTGCAATATCTGAATCATTATTAGCAGTCTGGTCATTAAGTCTGAAGGTGGAAGGTAGTAAATTAGAGCGTCTTTTGGAATTAACAAAGTTATAAAATCTTTTGGGGTTCTTATAAAATTCAACCTTACAGCGAACGATATAATTATTGTAGCATTGAGTATTTAAAAGACAAAATTGAGATTTGGCTACACAATAATTTGCATAGTCAAGTCGCGAACCAGTTTTTTTAAATCTTTTAAAATATCTCGATTTAATGTTACGGAGATTAGAGAGCCTACGTGTGAACCAGACTGGCGCACTGGAGACGGTAGACACATTCACATAAGGAACGCATTTATCAATTAGAGAATTAAGAGCAGAGTAGAAAAAATTTAAATGAATTATTAACGGAATTGTAAGAAATAGTAATTTCAATGGTAGTGTGATAACTATCTTCAGGCTTCACTAGGGGCTGTGTTTGTGATACAGCACTAACAGTGGGATCAGAGACAAAAACAAGATCGAAGATTTTTTTAGAAGAGTTAAGAAAAGAATTCAACTTATATAGCGGACATTCAAGTAGGCTATCAAGAAAAACATGTTGAGATGAAGGAATTAAAAAAGATAGATTATCATCAACAAGCCATGAAACATTAGGCAAGTTAAAATCACCAAAAGCTATAAAAAAATCACGATCTTTAAGACGACTAAATATAGTTCGCAAAGCATCAGCATGGTGCATGTAGATCATGATATCAGAAGTTGGAGGTATATATGAACAAGAGATATATAAGCTAAAGTTACAACATGTAACTTCAACGCAAATAAACTCAACACCTAAAGGGAGATCAATCGGCACAACACTTGAACACAGATTCGAGTTGACAGCAATGAGTACTCCACCGCCACGTCGACCAACACGATCAAGCCTATAAGAAATAAAGTTATTAGAAAGAATTTCATTATCCAAAACAGAGGAATTAAGCCAAGTTTCAGAGAAAGCTAATATGTCAGCCGAAAAGGTTTGGCTATCACAGAATAATTTCGAGAGCTTGGTAAGAAGTCCTCTTACATTTTGATAATGAATGCAAAGACTAGACTAGATTTTAAGTCTTATAGCCGCCATCCTCTGTACAACAGCTATAAAAGCTGCAGGAACCTTTCTACAGCCGCCATTTTGTCTTATAGCCGCCATCTTTTGTATAACAGCTGAACAAGCTGCTGGAACCATTCAATATCCGCCATTTTGATTTTTATAGCCGACATCCTTTATATAACAGCTATCCAATCTTCTGCAACCATTCTACAGCCGCCATTTGGAGTTTTATTGCAGCCGCTGAAACCACTCTACAGCCGACGTTTTGAGTCTTATAGCCGTCATCCTTTAGATAACAGCTATGCAAGCTGCTGAATCCGTTCTACACCCGCCATTTTAAGTCTGATAGCCGCCATCCTTTGTATAACAGCCGAACAAGCTGTGGAACCACTCTACAGCCGCCATTTTGGTCCTTTAGCCGTCATTTTTATATAAAAGCTATAAGCTGCGGAACCTTCTACAGCCGCCATTTTAAGTCTATAGCCGCACTTTGTATAAAGCTAAAGCTGCTGAATCTTCTAACCGCCATTTTGTCTTATAGCCGCCATCTTTTGTATAGCAGCTGAACAAGCTGCTGGAACCATTCAATATCCGCCATTTTGATTTTTATAGCCGTCATCCTTTATATAACAGCTATCCAATCTTCTGCAACCATTCTACAGCCGCCATTTGGAGTTTTATTGCAGCCGCTGAAACCACTCTACAGCCGACGTTTTGAGTCTTATAGCCGTCATCCTTTAGATAACAGCTATGCAAGCTGCTGAATCCGTTCTACACCCGCCATTTTAAGTCTGATAGCCGCCATCCTTTGTATAACAGCCGAACAAGCTGATGGAACCACTCTACAGCCGCCATTTTGAGTCCTATAGCCGTCATCTTTTATATAAAAGCTATAAAAGCTGCAGGAACCTTTCTACAGCCGCCATTTTAAGTCTGATAGCCGCCAGCCTTTGTATAACAGCTGAACAAGCTGCTGAATCCGTTCTACAGCCGCCATTTTGTCTTATAGCCGCCATCTTTTGTATAGCAGCTGAACAAGCTGCTGGAACCATTCAATATCCGCCATTTTGATTTTTATAGCCGACATCCTTTATATAACAGCTATCCAATCTTCTGCAACCATTCTACAGCCGCCATTTGGAGTTTTATTGCAGCCGCTGAAACCACTCTACAGCCGACGTTTTGAGTCTTATAGCCGTCATCCTTTAGATAACAGCTATGCAAGCTGCTGAATCCGTTCTACACCCGCCATTTTAAGTCTGATAGCCGCCATCCTTTGTATAACAGCCGAACAAGCTGATGGAACCACTCTACAGCCGCCATTTTGAGTCCTATAGCCGTCATCTTTTATATAAAAGCTATAAAAGCTGCAGGAACCTTTCTACAGCCGCCATTTTAAGTCTGATAGCCGCCAGCCTTTGTATAACAGCTGAACAAGCTGCTGAATCCGTTCTACACCCGCCATTTTAAGTCTGATAGCCGCCATCCTTTGTATAACAGCTGAACAAGCTGCTGGAATCATTCAATATCCGCCATTTTGATTTTTATAGCCGTCATCCTTTACATAAGAGCTATATAAGCTGCGGGAACCTTTCTACAGCCGCCATTTTGAGTCTTATAGCCGCCATCCTTTGTATAACAGCCGAACAAGCTGATGGAACCACTCTACAGCCGCCATTTTGAGTCCTATAGCCGTCATCTTTTATATAAAAGCTATAAAAGCTGCAGGAACCTTTCTACAGCCGCCATTTTAAGTCTTATAGCCGCCATCTTTTGTATAACAGCTGAACAAGCTGCTGGAACCATTCAATATCCGCCATTTTGATTTTTATAGCCGTCATCCTTTACATAAGAGCTTTATAAGCTGCGGGAACCTTTCTACAGCCGCCATTTTGAGTCTTATAGCCGCCATCCTTTGTATAACAGCCGAACAAGCTGATGGAACCATTCTACAGCCGCCATTTTGAGTCTTATAGCCGTCATCTTTTATATAAAAGCTATATAAGCTGCAGGAACCTTTCTACAGCCGCCATTTTAAGTCTTATAGCCGCCATCCTTTGTATAACAGCTGAACAAGCTGCTGGAACCATTCTACAGCCGCCATTTTGATTCTTATAGCCGTCATCCTTTATATAAAAGCTATAAAAGCTGCTGGAACCTTTCTACAGCCGCCATTTTAAGTCTTATAGCCGCCACCTTTGTATAACAGCTGAACAAGCTGCTGGAACCATTCTACAGCCGCCATTTTAAGTCTTATAGCCGCCATCCTTTGTATAACAGCTGAACAAGCTGCTGGAACTCATTCTATCCGCCATTTTGATTTTTATAGCCGTCATCCTTTTTATAACAGCTATATAAGCTGCTGGAACCTTTCTACACCGCCATTTTGAGTCTTATAGCCGCCATCCTTTGTATAACAGCCGAACAAGCTGATGGAACCACTCTACAGCCGCCATTTTGAGTCTTATAGCCGTCATCTTTTATATAAAAGCTATAAAAGCTGCAGGAACCTTTCTACAGCCGCCATTTTAAGTCTTATAGCCGCCATCTTTTGTATAACAGCTGAACAAGCTGCTGGAACCATTCAATATCCGCCATTTTGATTTTTATAGCCGTCATCCTTTATATAACAGCTATATAAGCTGCTGGAACCTTTCTACAGCCGCCATTTTGAGTCTTATAGCCGCCATCCTTTGTATAACAGCCGAACAAGCTGATGGAACCATTCTACACCGCTCATTTTGAGTCTTATAGCCGTCATCCTTTATATTAAAGCTACATAAGCTGCAGGAACCTTTCTACAGCCGCCATTTTAAGTCTTATAGCCGCCATCCTTTGTATAACAGCTAAACAAGCTGCTGGAACCATTCTACAGCCGCCATTTTTAAGTCTTATAGCCGCCATCTTTTGTATAACAGCTGATACAAGCTGCTGGAACCATTCTACAGCCGCCATTTTGAGTCTTATAGCCGCCATCTTTTATATAACAGCTATACAACTGCTGGAACCTTTCTACAGCCGCCATTTTAAGTTTATAGCTGCTGGAACCATTCTACAGCCGCCTTTTGAGTCTTATAGCCGTCATCCTTTATATAACACGCTATATAAGCTGCTGGAACCTTTCTACTAGCCGCCATTTTAAGTCTTATAGTCGCCATCTTTTGTATAACAGCCGAACAAGCTGATGGAACCACTCTACAGCCGCCATTTTGAGTCTTATAGCCGTCATCTTTTATATAAAAGCTATTTAAGCTGCAGGAACCTTTCAACAGCCGCCATTTTAAGTCTTATAGCCGCCATCCTCTGTATAACAGCTATAAAAGCTGCAGGAACCTTTCTACAGCCGCCATTTTAAGTCTTATAGCCGCCATCTTTTGTATAACAGTTGAACAAGCTGCTGGAACCATTCAATATCCGCCATTTTGATTTTTATAGCCGACATCCTTTATATAACAGCTATCCAATCTGCTGGAACCATTCTACAGCCGCCATTTGGAGTCTTATTGCAGCCGCTGGAACCACTCTACAGCCGACGTTTTGAGTCTTATAGCCGCCATCCTTTATATAACAGCTACACAAACTGCTGGAACCATTCTACAGCCGCCATTTTAAGTCTGATAGCCGCCAGCCTTTGTATAACAGCTGAACAAGCTGCTGGAATCATTCAATATCCGCCATTTTGATTTTTATAGCCGTCATCCTTTATATAACAGCTATCCAATCTGCTGGAACCATTTTACAGCCGCCATTTGGAGTCTTATTGCCGCTGCTGGAACCATTCTACAGCCGACATTTTAAATCTTATAACCGACATCCTTTACATAACAGCTATATAAGCTGCAGGAACCTTTCTACAGCCGCCATTTTAAGTCTGATAGCCGCCATCCTTTGTATAACAGCCGAACAAGCTGATGGAACCACTCTACAGCCGCCATTTTGCGTCTTATAGCCGTCATCTTTTATATAAAAGCTATAAAAGCTGCAGGAACCTTTCTACAGCCGCCATTTTAAGTCTTATAGCCGCCATCTTTTGTATAACAGCTGAACAAGCTGCTGGAACCATTCAATATCGGCCATTTTGATTTTTATAGCCGACATCCTTTATATAACAGCTATCCAATCTGCTGGAACCATTTTACAGCCGCCATTTGGAGTCTTATTGCCGCTGCTGGAACCATTCTACAGCCGACATTTTAAATCTTATAACCGACATCCTTTACATAACAGCTATATAAGCTGCTGGAACTTTTCTACAGCCGCCATTTTGATTTTTATAGCCGTCATCTTTTATATAACAGCTATACAATCTTTTGGAACCATTCTACAGCCGCCATTTGGAGTCTTATTGCAGCCGCTGGAACCACTCTACAGCCGACGTTTTGAGACTTATAGCCGTCATCCTTTATATAACAGCTATGCAAGCTGCTGAATCTGTTCTACACCCGCCATTTTGAGTCTTATAGCCGCCATCCTTTATATAACAGCTACACAAACTGCTGGAACCATTCTACAGCCGCCATTTTAAGTCTTATAGCCGCCGTCTTTTATAGAACAGCTATACAGGCTGCTGGAATCTTTCTACTGTCGCCATTTTAAGTCTTGTACCCGCCATCCTTAATATAACAGCTATAGAAGCTGCAGGAACCTTTCTACACCCGCCATTTTGAGTCTTATAGCCGCCATCTTTTATATAACAGCATACACAAACTTCTGAAACCATTCAATATCCGCCATTTTGATTTTTATAGCCGTCATCTTTATTTTATATAAGTGCTAATCTATATAAGCTGCTGGAACTTTCTACAGTCGCCATTTTAAGTCTAATAGCCGCCATCTTTTATATAAAAGCTATATAAGCTTCTGAAACCATTCTACTGCCGCCTTTTTGAGTCTTATAGCCGTCATCCCTTATATAACACGCTATATAAGCTGCTAGAACCTTTGTACTACCGCCATTTTAAGTCTTATAGCCGCCATCTTTTGTATAACAGCCGAACAAGCTGATGGAACCACTCTACAGCCGCCATTTTGCGTCTTATAGCCGTCATCTTTTATATAAAAGCTATAAAAGCTGCAGGAACCTTTCTACAGCCGCCATTTTAAGTCTTATAGCCGCCATCTTTTGTATAACAGCTGAACAAGCTGCTGGAACCATTCAATATCGGCCATTTTGATTTTTATAGCCGACATCCTTTATATAACAGCTATCCAATCTGCTGGAACCATTTTACAGCCGCCATTTGGAGGCTTATTGCAGCTGCTGGAACCACTCTACAACCGAGTCTTATAGCTGAGTATTATAGCCGTCATCTTTTATAATGAGAGCTATGCAAGCCGCTGAATCCGTTCTACACCCGCCATTTTGAGTCTTATAGCCGCCATCCTTTATATAACAGCTACACAAACTGCTGGAACCACTCTACAGCCGCCATTTTAAGTCTGATAGCCGCCATCCTTTGTATAACAGCTGAACAAGCTGCTGGAATCATTCAATATCCGCCATTTTGATTTCTATAGCCGTCATCTTTTATATAAGAGCTATATAAGCAGCAGGAACCTTTCTACAGCCGCCATTTTAAGTCTGATAGCCGCTATCCTTCGTATAACAGCCGAACAAGCTGATGGAACAACTCTACAGCCGCCATTTTGAGTCTTATAGCCGTCATCTTTTATATAAAAGCTATATAAGCTGCAGGAACCTTTCTACAGCCGCCATTTTAAGTCTTATAGCCGCCATCTTTTGTACAACAGCTGAACAAGCTGCTAGAACCATTCTACAGCCGCCCTTTTGAGTCCTAAAGCAGCCATCTTTTATATAACAGCTATACAGGCTGCTGGAACCTATCGCCATTTCTAAATCTTGTAGCCGCCTTTTATATAAAAGCTACATAAGCTGCAGGAACCTTTCTACAGCCGCCATTTTAAGTCTTATAGCCGCCATCTTTTGTATAACAGCTGAACAAGCTGCTGGAACCATTCTACAGCCGCCATTTTGAGTCTTATAGCCGTCATCTTTTTTTATAAAAGCTATATAAGCTGCAGGAACCTTTCTACAGCCGCCATTTTAAGTCTTATAGCCGCCATCTTTTGTATAACAGCTGAACAAGCTGCTGGAACCACTCTACAGCCGCCATTTTGAGTCTTATAGCCGTCATCTTTTATATAAAAGCTATATAAGCTGCAGGAACCTTTCTACAGCCGCCATTTTAAGTCTTATAGCCGCCATCTCTTGTATAACAGCTGAACAAGCTGCTGCAACCGTTCTACAGCCGCCATTTTGAGTCTTATAGCCGCCATCCCTTACATAACAGCTATACAGGCTGCTGGAACCACTCTACAGCCGCCATTTTGAGTCTTATAGCCGTCATCCTTTATATAAAAGGTATATAAGCTGCAAGAACCATTCTACAGCCGCCATTTTAAGTCTTATAGCCGCCATCTTTTGTATAACAGCTGAACAAGCTGCAGGAACCTTTCTTCAGTCGCCAATTTAAATCTTATAGCCGCCATTTTTTATATAACAGCTATATAAGCTGCAGGAACCTTTCTACTACCGCCATTTTAAGTCTTATAGTCGCCATCTTTTGTAAAACGGCTAGACAGGCTGCTGGAACCCACTCTAAAACCGCCTATATAAAAGCTACATAAGCTGCAGGAACCTTTCTACAGCCGCCATTTTAAGTCTTATAGCCGCCATCTTTTGTATAACAGCTGAACAAGCTGCTGGAATCATTCAATATCCGCCATTTTGATTTTTATAGCCGTCATCCTTTATATAACAGCTATATAAGCTGCAGGAACCTTTCTACAGCCGCCATTTTAAGTCTTATAGCCGCCATCTTTTGTATAACAGCTGTACAAGCTGCTGGAACCATTCTACAGCCGCCATTTTAAGTCTTATAGCCGCCATCTTTTATATAAAAGCTATATAAGCTGCAGGAACCTTTCTACAGCCGCCATTTTAAGTCTTATAGCCGCCATTCTTTGTATAACAGCTGAACAAGCTGCTGGAACCATTCTACAGCCGCCATTTTGAGTCTTATAGCCGCCATCCTTTATATAACAGCTATACAAGCTGCTGGAACCTTTCTACAGCCGCCATTTTGAGTCTTATAGCCGTCATCTTTTATATAAAAGCTATATAAGCTGCAGGAACCATTCTACAGCCGCCATTTTAAGTCTTATAGCCGCCATCTTTTGTATAACAGCTGAACAAGCTGCAGGAACCTTTCTACAGCCGCCATTTTAAGTCTTATAGCCGCCATTTTTTATATAACAGCTATATAAGCTGCTGGAACCTTTCTACAGCCGCCATTTTAAGTCTTATAGCCGCCATCTTTTGTATAACAGGAACTTATACAGGCTGCTGGAACCACTCTACAGCCGCCATTTTGAGTCTTATAGCCCCCTTTTTTATAAAAGCTACATAAGCTGCAGGAACCTTTCTACAGCCGCCATTTTAAGTCTTATAGCCGCCATCTTTTGTATAACAGCTGAACAAGCTGCTGGAATCATTCAATATCCGCCATTTTGATTTTTATAGCCGCCATCTTTTATATAACAGCTACATAAACTGCTGGAACCATTCTACAACCGCCATTTTAAGTCTTATAGCCGCCATCTTTTATATAACAGCTATACAGGCTGCTGGAACCTTTCTAAAGTCGCCATTTTAAATCTTATAGACCGACATCCTTTACATAACAGCTATATAAGCTGCTGGAACCTTTCTACAGCCGCCATTTTGATTTTTATAGCCGTCATCTTTTATATAACAGCTATACAATTTGTTATAACCATTCTACAGACGCCATTTGGAGTCGTATTGCAGCCGCTGGAACCACTCTACAGCCGACGTTTTGAGACTTATAGCCGTCATCCTTTATATAACAGCTATGCAAGCTGCTGAATCTGTTCTACACCCGCCATTTTGAGTCTTATAGCCGCCATCCTTTATATAACAGCTACACAAACTGCTGGAACCATTCTACAGCCGCCATTTTAAGTCTTATAGCCGCCGTCTTTTATAGAACAGCTATACAGGCTGCTGGAATCTTTCTACTGTCGCCATTTTTAAGTCTTGTACCCGCCATCCTTAATATAACAGCTATAGAAGCTGCAGGAACCTTTCTACACCCGCCATTTTGAGTCTTATAGCCGCCATCCTTTATATAACAGCTATATAAACTTCTGAAACCATTCTACTTCCGCCATTTTGAGTTTTATAGTCGTCATCCCTTATATAAAATCTATATAAGCTGCTGGAACCTTTCTACAGTCGCCAATTTAAATCTTATAGCCGCCATTCTTTATTTAACAGCTATATAAGCTGCATGAACCTTTCTACTACCGCCATTTTAAGTCTTATAGCCGCCATCTTTTGTATAACAGCCGAACAAGCTGCTGGAACCATTCTACAACACCCATTTTGAGTCTTTCAGCCGTCATCCTTTATATAAAAGCCATATAAGCTGCAGGAGCATTTCTACAGCCTCTATTTTAAGTCTTATAGCCGCCATCATTTGTATACCAGCTGAACAAGCTGCTGGAACCATTCTACAGCCACCATTTTTAATCTTATAGCCGCCATCATTTACATAACAATTATACAGGCTGCTGGAACCACTATACAGTGGCCATTTTAAGTCTTATAGCCGCCATCTCTTTATATAAAAGCTATATAAGCTGCTGGAACCTTTCTACAGTCGCCATTTTAAATCTTATAGCCGCCATTCTTTATTTAACAGCTACATAAGCTGCAGGAACCTTTCTACAGCCGCCATTTTAAGTCTTATAGCCGCCATCTTTTGTATAACAGCTGAACAAGCTGCTGGAACCATTCTACAACACCCATTTTGAGTCTTATAGCCGTCATCTTTTATATAAAAGCTATATAAGCTGCAGGAACCTTTCTACAGCCGCCATTTTAAGTCTTATAGCCGCCATCTTTTATATAACAGCTAAACAAGCTGCTGGAACCATTCTACAACCGCCATTTTGAGTCTTATAGCCGCCATCTTTTATATAACAGCTATACAGGCTGCTGGAACCCTCTAAAGCCGCCATATAAAAGCTACATAAGCTGCAGGAACCTTTCTACAGCCGCCATTTTAAGTCTTATAGCCGCCATCTTTTGTATATAACAGCTATATAAGCTGCTGCTGGGAACCTTTCTACAGCCGCCATTTTAAGTCTTATAGCCGCCATCTTTTGTATAACAGCCGAACAAGCTGATGGAACCACTTTACAGCCGCCATTTTGAGTTTTATAGCCGTCATCCTTTATATAAAAGCTATATAAGCTGCTGGAACCTTTCTACAGCCGCCAATTTAAATCTTATAGCCGCCATTCTTTATATAACAGCTATATAAGCTGCAGGAACCGTTCTACTACCGCCATTTTAAGTCTTATAGCCGCCATCTTTTGTATAACAGCTGAACAAGCTGCTGGAACCATTCTACAACACCCATTTTGAGTCTTTCAGCCGTCATCCTTTATATAAAAGCCATATAAGCTGCAGGAGCCTTTCTACAGCCTCTATTTTAAGTCTTATAGCCGCCATCATTTGTATAACAGCTGAACAAGCTGCTGGAACCATTCTACAGACACCCATTTTGAGTCTTAAAGCCGCCATCTTTTATATAACAGCTATACAGGCTGCTGGAACCACTCTAAAGCCGCCATATAAAAGCTACATAAGCTGCAGGAACCTTTCTACAGCCGCCATTTTAAGTCTTATAGCCGCCATCTTTTGTATAACAGCTGAACAAGCTGCTGGAACCATTTAATATCTGCCGTTTTGAGTCTTTTACCCGCAGCAGCTGTACAAGGTGCTGAAACTATTCTACAGCCGCCATTTTGAGTCTTATTGCCGCTGGTGGAACCATTCTACAGCCGACATTTTAAGTCTTATAGCTATATAAGCTGCAAGAACCTTTCTACAGCCGCAATTTGAAGTCTTATAGCCGCCATCTTTTGTATAACAGCTGAACAAGCTGCTGGAATCATTCAATATCCGCCATTTTGATTTTTATAGCCGTCATCCTTTATATAACAGCTATATAAACTGCTGGAACCATTCTACAGCCGCCATTTTAAGTCTTATTGACGCCATCTTTTATATAACAGCTATACAGGCTGCTGGAATCTTTCTTAAGTCGCCATTTTAAGTCTTGTAGCCGCCATCTTATATAACTATATAAGCTGCAGGAACCTTTCTACAGCCGCCATTTTAAGTCTTATAGCCGCCATCTTTTGTATAACAGCTGAGCAAGCTGCTAGAACCATTCTACAGATGCCATTTTTAATCTTATAGCCGTCATCCTTTATATAACAGCTATATAAGCTGCTGGAACCATTCTACACCAGCCCCATTTTGAGTCTTATAGCCGCCATCCTTTATATAACAGCTATATAAGCTGCTGGAACCATTCTACAGCCGCCATTTTAAGTCTTATAGCCGCCATCTTTTATATAACAGCTATACAAGCTGCTGGAACCTTATCTACCGCCATTTTAAGTCTTATAGCCGCCATCATTTGTATACCAGCTGAACAAGCTGCTGGAACCATTCTACAGCCACCATTTTTAATCTTATAGCCGCCATCATTTGTATAACAATTATGCAGGCTGCTGGAACACTTATACAGCCGCCATTTTAAGTCTTATAGCCGCCATCTTTTGTATAACAGCTGAACAAGCTGCTGGAACCATTCAATATCCGCCGTTTTGAGTCTTATAGCCGCTAGCAGCTGTACAAGGTGCTGGAACTATTCTACAGCCGCCATTTTAGAGTCTTATTGCTGCTGGTGGAACCATTCTACAGCCGACATTTTAAGTCTTATAGCCATATTTGAAGAACCTTTCTACATCGCCATCTTTTGTATAACAGCTGAACAAGCTGCTGGAATCATTCAATATCCGCCATTTTGATTTTTATAACCGTCATCCTTTATATAACAGCTACATAAACTGCTGGAACCATTCTACAGCCGCCATTTTAAGTCTAATAGCCGCCATCTTTTTTATAAAAGCTATATAAGCTACAGGAACCTTCCTACTGCCGCCATTTTAAGTCTTATAGCCGCCATCTTTTGTATAACAGCCGAACAAGCTGATGGAACCACTCTGCAGCAGCCATTTTGAGTCTTATAGCCGTCATCTTTTATATAAAAGCTATATAAGCTGCAGGAACCTTTCTACTGCCGCCATTTTTCTTAAAGTCTTATAGCCACCATCTTTTGTATTACAGCTGAACAAGCTGCTGGAACCATTCTACAGCCGCCATTTTGAGTCTTAAAGCCGCCATCTTTTATATAACAGCTATACAGGCTGCTCGAACCACTCTAAAGCCGCCATATAAAAGCTACATAAGCTGCAGCAACCTTTCTACAGCCGCCATTTTAAGTCTATAGCCGCCATCTTTGGTATAACAGCTGAACAAGCTGCTGGAACCATTCAATATCCGCCGTTTTGAGTCTTACAGCCGCAGCAGCTGTACAAGGTGCTGGAACTATTCTACAGCCGCCATTTTGAGTCTTATTGCCGCTGCTGGAACCATTCTACAGCCGACATATTAAGTCTTATAGCTATATAAGCTGCAAAAACCTTTCTACAGCCGCCATTTTAAGTCTTATAGCCGCCATCTTTTGTATAACAGCCGAACAAGCTGCTGGAACCATTCTACAGCCGCCATTTTGAGTCTTATAGCCGTCATCTTTTATATAAAAGCTATATAAGCTGCAGGAACCTTTCTACTGCCGCCATTTTAAGTCTTATAGCCGCCATCTTTTGTATAACAGCTACTGCAGCCATTTTAAGTCTTATAGCCACCATCTTTTGTATAACAGCTGAACAAGCTGCTGGAACCATTCTACAGCCGCCATTTTGAGTCTTAAAGCCGCCATCTTTTATATAACAGCTATACAGGCTGCTCGAACCACTCTAAAGCCGCCATATAAAAGCTACATAAGCTGCAGCAACCTTTCTTACAGCCGCCATTTTAAGTCTTATAGCCGCCATCTTTGGTATAACAGCTGAACAAGCTGCTGGAACCATTCAATATCCGCCTTTTGAGTCTTACAGCCGCAGCAGCTGTACAAGGTGCTGGAACTATTCTACAGCCGCCATTTTGAGTCTTATTGCCGCTGCTGGAACCATTCTACAGCCGACATATTAAGTCTTATAGCTATATAAGCTGCAAAAACCTTTCTACAGCCGCCATTTTAAGTCTTATAGCCGCCATCATTTACATAACAGCTTTACAGGCTGCTGGAACCACTCTACAGCCGTCATTTTGAGTCTTATTGCCGTCATCCCTTATATAAAAGCTATAAAAGCGGCTGGAACCATTCTACAGCGTCATTTTACGTCTTTATAGCCGTCATCTTTTGTATAACACCTGAACAAGCTGCTGGAACCATTCAATATCCGCCATTTTGAGTCTTATAGCCGCAGCAGCTATACAAGGTGCTGGAACCATTTGCCAGCCGCCATTTTGAGTCTTATTGTCGCCATCTTTTGTAGAATAGCTATACCTGCAGCTGAACACATTTTACATCCGCCATTTTGATTTTTATAGCCACCATTTAGAGTTTTTTTTCCGCTGCTGGAACCATTCTACAGCCGCCATTGCGAGTCTTATAGCCGCCATCTTTTATATAATAGCTACACAAGCTGCTGGAACCTTTCTACAGCCGCTATTTTGAGTCTTATAGCCGTCATCCTTTAGTGAACAGCTTTGCAAGCTGCTGGAACCATTCTACAGCCGCCATTTTGAGTCTTACAGCCGCCATCTTTTATAAAACAGCTATACAGGCTGCTGGAACCTTTCTGCAGTTGCCATTTTGAGTCTTATAGCCGTCATCCTTTAGATTAAAGTTATATAAGCTGCTGGAACCTTTCTACAGCCGCCATTTTAGGTCTTATAGTCGCCATCTTTTGTATAATATCTGAAAAGGCTGCTGGAACCATTCTACATTGTTAATATTATAGCCGCCATCATTTACATAACAGCTATACAGGCTGCTGGAACCACTCTTTAGCCGCAATTTTGAGTCTTATAGCCTTCATCCCTTTTATAAAAGCTATATAAGCTGCAGGAACCTTTCTACAGCCGCCATTTTAAGTCTTATAGCCGCCATTTTTTGTATAACAGCTGAAAAAGCTGCTGGAACCATTCTACAACACCCATTTTGAGTCTTATAGCCGTCATCCTTTATAGAACAGCTATGCAAGCTGCTGGAACCATTTTACAGCTGCCATTTTGAGTCTTATAGCCGCCATCTTTTATATGACAGCTATATAAGCTGCTGGAACCATTCTACAGCCGCCATTTTGAGTCTTATCGTCGCCGTTCTTTATATAACAGCTATGCAAGCTGCTGGAACCACTCTACAGCCGACGTTTTGAGTCTTATAGCCGTCACCCTTTATATAACAGCTATGCAAGCTGCTGGAACCTTTCTACAGCCGCCGTTTTCAGTCTTATAGCCGTCATTAGAGCTGTTGAAACATCGATGTTTGGCCACATCGATGTTTCGATGTTTTTCAGGAAAAACATCGATGTATCGATACTACATCGAAGTAATATAAATCTTTGTTAAAAATAGCATTCTTTTTCCAAACTTAAAACTATGTTTGACCTGCCCAGTTGCAGATGGTACAAGACTCCAATGCTCATTAGCATGTGGAGTGGAATAAGGAAAATAGGACTTCTCCTCTTCGATTTCAGAAGTCTTCTTTATATTTTGGTTTCATGAGTTAGAAGCTCTTCATGAGAACATGTTAATGTAAATACAGTGGTAGAAATTTCAATAATCTTAAACAAATAATATAAGAAATCTTAATATACATATACAAATCTAATTTCAACGATGACGTCTCCTCCAACAAACTATAAAGCAGAAATTTAATCTTTTTCAAACGTAATACATACAGGTTTTTTTATACCCTTGCAGAGGGTATTATAAAATTGGTCAGATGTTTGGAACGCACAGAAGGAGACGTTTCCGACCCCATAAAGTATATATATTCTTGATCAGCATGAAAAGCTGAGTCGATATAGCCATGTCCGTCTGTCCGTCTGTCTGTGCGTACGCGTTTTACTCAGCCATCTTAAGAGCTATTGGGATGAAATTTTTTTGTGGGCTTTTTATTACCCGAGTTAGATAAAGTATGAAAATTGTCAGGATCGGGCCACTATATCATATAGTTCTAGAACAAACATTTTTGGAAAAATTGGAGTATCCCCATGAAATTTACCAATATGATAGTATTTGATATAAAGTGACAGATCCCAAAATTTGAATCTGATCGGATAAATCGAACACAAGTTACAGTCAATACAAATCGGTTCAAATGATGACGTAGTAGACAGCAAGCAGCTGCTGCCTACTACGTCTTCATCAAATCAAACAGAGCACATGCATACACACACACAGACGCAGCACTACAAGAAAAAAATTTCAAAATGTAAAAAAATTATTGCCAAGGACTGCAAGGGTATATAAATTTCGGCATTGCCGAAGTTAGCTTCTTTGATATTTTTTTATTATTATAGATGTAGTCGTACAACGCTCAGTACGAACAAGTGACACCAGGCCCGGGCCTGTTACGAATGACCCTAAGTAAAGTTAATGTTACAACCTCTACCCACTCCGACCTAAGGGCATAGGCGTATTACATATATAAACATAAAATTAAACTAAAGAAATAGGAAATATTAAATGTAATAAGATAATAGGTTACATATAAAAAGAAAACAGGATAGGTTTAAATAAAGATGATTACAACTAATTACGAGCGAGGAAGGACAATA
>JAECWI010000311.1:0-91863 GCA_018150345.1 Drosophila equinoxialis
GATACTATCGATAGTGGCCCCACTCGATAGTTTCGCCTCCGATAGTTTAAACTATCGATACTATCGATAGTACTATCGGAAATTTTAAACTAATAAATTTTAATTTTTGGCAAACAAATTCTATATATTTTGTCTAAAAAAAAATAAGAAAAATAAAAAATTCAAATGTCTTAATTTTTTAAAAATAAAAAATTATATTATTTTAAATGTGTGTGATGTAACTTAAAATATATATTTTTTTCTGAGATCATATATTTCATTTGTTTCTCGCAACTATTTTACAAACATAATATGTTTTAAAATAAAAAAAAATGTACCATTTCAAATGGTTTCTTAAGTTTTTAAATGTGTGTAATGCAACTTAAAATATTAATTTTTTCAGAGATCCTATTTCATTGATCAAACATAATATGTTTTGAAATAAAAAAAATGTACCATTCCAAATGGTTTCTTAAGTAAGAAATTGTTATTTTCACAGCTTTAGTTTAATTAGTCTCGTCGTTTATCCATTGGTTTTTTTGCAGGAATATGAGTTGGTTCACATATTTTTCCTTCATTGCAGCTCGCCGGTCTGTTATTATGGCACCCGCCTTGCTAAATATGCGCTCCGATTCTACGGAGCTTGCCGGGATCGATAAGTATTTGGTAGCGCAACGGCTGAGGCCATCAAATTGACTTTCATTAATCTGAAAAAGGAAATTTTAAAACACATAAAACACAACAAATTGATTCAATTAGCTACCTTCCAAAACTGAAGCGGGTCTGTATCGTGAGCTGCATTGCGCTGTTCAAAATATTGCCTCATCATAATTATTGCGTCCGCCCTATTGTTAGACCGCTTCTCTTCAACTTTTTTCCCATGAATTTAAATAGAAAGGGTGAATCCTCTGGCAGTTCCTCATCTTCAGGTTGATTTTGTGCTAGTTTTTTTAAGCCGCTCAGCTCGTTCTCCAATTTAATTGCAGCCTGTTGAACATTGCCATCACTTTGAAAGCCCTCCTTCTTAAATCGCGCATCTAACAGAGTTCCAAGTCTAGGATCTGTCCTTGTTTCATAGGGGAACAGTTTTGTTTTAACTTTTTGTATCAGTAAAGCGCAAGTCTCACTGCCAACTGTTGTTAGCATTGTTGGCAAGAGCTCCTCTAAGCTTTTGGTTAATGCCAATATTGCTGGGATTATCAACGAAATGGTCACCGTATTGGCCGCTGATGTGTGCCTTGTTGCAGCTTCGAAAGGCCTAAGAACAGTGCATATATCCTTAATGACACGGAACTGGTCCTCGGATAAGGGAATCGGCGCACCTCGCGATTTTAAAAGAGTCGCTAATAGCGGTTCCCTTACCTCCAAAATTCGTTCCAGCATATAAAATGCACTGTTCCATCGCGTAGGTACCTCTTGCAGCAAATTAAGAGGATTGCTGCTGCCCTGCTCTTCTTTGAATTTGGCTTTAGCGATGGAGCTACTCTTCATAAATGAAACAATTCGTTTCGCGCTAGTTAAGACTTCCTTCACATTTTTGTTTGATAACACATCTTGTACGACAAGGTTCAATGTATGCGCGAAGCACGGCGGGTGTCTTTTTTCCCAAAATTTCGCACGCCTTTATCATTACGGGTGCACTGTCGGTCACTACAGTTTGTATTTTGTCGTATATTGCCCATTCATTACAAATTTGACGCAATGTGGTGGCAATATTCTCACTATTGTGATTGGTTTGATCAATTAGTGGCAGTGTGCACAGTACTGCCGTTTTTAAGGAAAAGTTGTCGATGAAGTGAACTGTGACAGTTATATAGCTCGTGTTTGCTTGCGATGTCCAAGAGTCTGTCGTTATAGAGCAATATTCCATTCTTTGCATAATAGCCTTTAGTTTTAGCAATGAATTATTATACATATTTTGTATATGTACGTCTTTTAAAGTTCTGCGACTTGGTAATACATATTTTGGGTCCAAAGCTTTCACAAAATCTTTGAAGCCGACGTCCTCAACAATGCTAAAAGGCTGCAAATCAAGTGCTACCATTCGGGCAAGACACTCATCTATATGTGCCTTCCTGGTAGATGTGGTATTATAACACTCACCGCTCGAAAAATATTTATCCACTTTCACTTCATTTTTTCCATCCTGCAGTACAAGGGAATGGAACCGTTTCAAGTGGTCCATTAAATTTGATGTGTTCCCACTTGTTCGGTATTCCTTTGTGCAGTATCGACATTTTGCATACATCCTGTTTTTAAGATGGTCAAAATGATTCCATACACTTGACACAATTTTCTTTTTTTTTGCATGCAACTTCATCATTGGAGTTTCGTTCAGTTAAAACAGTTGATGTTGATGCAGTTGATGTTGATGCAGTTGATGTTGATGCAGTTGATGTTGATGCAATTGATACAGTTGCAGTCGATGCAGTTGCAGTCGATGTAGAAGGAGAAGAAGACAAAGCACAATCTTTTTCTAAAAAGTGATCAAATATATTAGATACACATTTTACATACTTTGTATAAAAACACTTACTTGTTCTAGCCACAAATCTGTCCATTTTGAATGAGGAACTGCCATCCATATACTAATACTTCAATATTTATTGACTAAAAAGTGGAGGATAAATGTTTATTAATAAAAATGTACCAAAAAAGTTAACACTTTTTCACTTACACGTGTCTATTTGCACTCAAACTCATTGAAGCACCGATAGTCACTATCGACAAATTACCATCGATATATCGGACTATTTAATACTATCGATAGTATCGATAGTGCCATCGATAGTTTTCCCAGCTCTATTGCAGATGAGATTGTAGGGGATAAGATGAGCTTTAATATATGTAAACCACTGTACTGTAGTATTATTGTTAAATAATATAATATAAATATATGTATAACTAATAAATAATGAGGAGCATCCGCAAAAAAGAAAATCGGAGAGGAAAGAAATTTTTTTCGTTACAATGTTTTTTTTCCAATTTTATGTTTTCGTCTTACTTACACACACACACGCATATACCACAAACCAAAAAACGTTTACACCACCCTCCAGTACCAAATGTCCGCGGTCGACAATGTCGCCGCATCATCGACTATACAGACGTCGGCAGAATTAAATTCTGCCGGCGTCGACAAGCAAAGGCCAGCCGACGGTGCCCGAACTATCCAATGTCGTTGTCGAAACACTTCGACTACCGAAAAGAATTGAAAAAATGCAGCGTCAAATAATATTTATTTTCATTACGGCTTTTCCATACCCTTCTTACTTATGGATGAGGAAAAAATTTGAACATTATTACCATATATTTATGTATGTACATATTATTTTTATATACACATAATTTGTTACTTATAAATTAATCATTAAATAAGCATGTTCTTTTGATGTGAAACATATGTAAATTTTACATAATATTACATGCATCGTCGGTTATGGCCAAGCATACTCTGTGTTTTCGGCACGCGACAAAAAGAAAGACAAAAAGAACAAAGTTAAAGCGGAACATTGCATTGTTGTTTTTATTTACCATTTCGGCACGCGTCGCTTTGTTATTTTCGTTTCTCTTTCCATTTGATTTAGAATTGCGTACAAGATAGTTGTCACAAAAGTGAGGAGTAAGAAACTTGTGAAAAATTACAGTGAAAATATTCAAAGTATTCAAAATATATAAAGGTAAGTTTACAATGTATTATAATGACTTTCTAAAAATTATTCTATTTCTTTGAATATATTTCAGAAAGCATCGTTGGTCAACCGAGTAAGTATTTCAATGAAATACCTAAATATTCAAGTTGTAAAGTGAAATAATCGACGGTACGTCGGCAGATCTTCTTTGCATGTGCGTCAGAGGACGTTCCATCGACATTTGCTTTGAATGTCGACCTTTGATCAACGAATCTTCTTTTCATGCGCTTCAGAGGACGTTCCATCGACAATTGCATTCAATGTCGATAGTGTTGTCCATACAAAAATAAAATAAATAAAATTTTCTTTTAATTAATTTATTCATTTATTAAATTTTTATTTCACAGCAATATTTGAAAAATGTAATTTATTATATTATATTCATTTATTATTAATTATACAATTTTTGCAAAGGTATAACAATAAACATAAACAATAAATTATGTTTCTTCTAATGCCTTCGTACGGCGATTCTTCATTTTGTTCACTGTATTTTTGGCGCAGCCGATGGCATTTCGGAGCACCTTCTCCGCCGGCTGTCCTCTTTCAGACATCTGAATGGTTTCGGAAAGGATAAATATATATTTATAGAGATATATAAAAATTAAAATACGAAAAGTTGTATTTTTACCTAGTAAGCAGCTTAACACCTGGGAATAGGTTCTAAGGCTTAACTTCCCATTTTTTCCATCTAAATTGTGCGATTCAAGCAGGTCATCTGGGAAAACCTTTCGTATTGTTTTCGTAATGGCCGCTTGGGTCAGCAAAGTATTCATTCGTTGCATCTGCGAACAAATAAGAAATATCCGTGAATAACACTACTTCTGAATAAAAATTCATTGATATTTACACGGATTCGCTAAAGGTATTTGTAATAACTTAGAGAGGCTAAAAAGAATAAATATGTATGTACATAAAATTGTTTAGAGTCCGGCGTTATCTTATGCTTCATCTTTACTAAGTCCTCCACAGACTCCAAGGGGAATAAAGCGGAGTTGTCGTCTGTCTTGTCGCTCACCATCCGCATTAACTGCTTTGTTAGGGCAGCTTGTGTCGCCAAAGCATCATTGAGATGGCTCCTCATCTCATCCATTTTTTCCCAAAATTGGCCTTCATTTGCTCCATCCTTTTTAGAAGATCGGCGTTGCCTGAAATAAATTTCAAATGAAAGTTTACAACTTGAATATTTGGGTATATTATTGAAATACGTACTCGGTTGACCAACGATGCTTTCTGAAATATATTCAAAGAAAATGTATTAGAATAATTTTTAGAAAGTCATTGTAGTACTTACTCGATGCTGGTGCGTCGAAGCTCAAGCGCATAACTTTCGGGGGTGTTCCTTGTCCAGCCATTCTACTTAAATGGAAAAATGTATTAATTTCTATTTCCACAGTGAATAATGAAACACAAGGAATTTTTTTTTTTTTTTTTTTTTTAGGTATTCGAACCATGGTAGGTGAATCTTCAAAAGATGCCTAATGCGCCGTCGCATTAGGTATGTCCGATTCATAATGGAAATATGCCTACGGATTAAACACCTCCATTGAAAATGGAACCTACTAAAAATGCAAAAATGGAACTAACACTAAACTATCCTTGTAAGGCATTTCATCCGGTTTGGTTACGAAATCGGAAACTCTAAACATTTCTACAGATTGAGCCATTTCCAATTCTGCTAAATAAATTCCTACACTACATGAAACTATGGGCTCGTTATAAAAGCTACTAATGTTAATAAATCTCCTACCTAAAATAAATATTTCTCCTAACTCTTCTTCAAATGAAACTATCTGAATTGGGATGCTTTCTCCAACATAACAAAAATTATCTGGCTTTCTATTGGTAAGAGTGCATCCCTTTATTTTGAGTACATTTCTAACTAATTCTGTTTCTTCCTCCCTCCCTACATCGAAACTATCTTCTACAATTTTCCTATATACTTGTAAAAGTTGTGTAGGCTTTCGGACAAATCTTTTCAGAGTTTGCAAATAATTTTCAAACGAATAAGAAGACCCTGACATCGGATCTCCGATTTGATTCACAGTCTCTTTTATGTGTAGTAAGCCATGAACATTGTAGGAAACACTGTTTTCCCCAAACACAAGAGGAAAATTCTCAACAAACAAGTTTAACATTCGTTGAGAAGTTTCCACATTAGAGTCTCTTTTGTGTTTGGGAGCATAGCAATCTGTAAGCACAGTGCAGCAATAAAAATTCATAATACTGGTCATCATTCATTGTATCTTTAAGAGCTACAACAAAAACTGCCTGTACTCAGTTGCTTTCCAATTAGGAAGCTCTAACAATGTCGTTGGCTTCCTTGCAAACTCGTTAGGAATGTACTTCCGCATCGACATTAATATATCGGAAATGTTTTCTTCACTTTTGGAATTTTATTAATAATTTTATTACTATTTACTCTACTCAAAAATTTGGGCATGACACCCAATTCAACAAGATGCATGCAATCCAGAGGAACTTGAGTTATTTCACAGCAATATTTGAAAAATGTAATTTATTATATTATATTCATGGGCAAGGGTATAACAATAAACATAAACAATAAATTATGTTTCTTCTAATGCCTTCGTACGGCGATTCTTCATTTTGTTCACTGTATTTTTGGCGCAGCCGATGGCATTTCGGAGCACCTTTTCCGCCTTGATTGATACTTACACGGATTCGCTAAAGGTATTTGTAATAATTTAGAGAGACTAAAAAGAATAAATATGTATGTACATAAAATTTTTTTAGAGTCCGGCGTTATCTTATGCTCCATCTGCTTTGTTAGGGCAGCTTGTGTCGCCAAAGCATCATTGAGATGGCTCCTCATCTCATCCATTTTTTCCCAAAATTGGCCTTCATTTGCTCCATCCTTTTTAGAAGATCGGCGTTGCCTGAAATAAATTTCAAATGAAATTTTACAACTTGAATATTTGGGTATATTATTGAAATACGTACTCGGTTGACCAACGATGCTTTCTGAAATATATTCAAAGAAAATGTATTAGAATAATTTTTAGAAAGTCATTGTAGTACTTACTCGATGCTGGTGCGTCGAAGCTCAAGCGCATAACTTTCGGGGGTGTTCCTTGTCCAGCCATTCTACTTAAAAGGAAAAAAATTTATTAATTATTATTTCCACAGTGAATAATGAAACACAAAGGAATTTTTTTTTTTAGGTATTCGAACCATGGTAGGTGAATCTTCAAAAGATGCCTAATGCGCCGTCGCATTAGGTATGCCCGATTCATAAAAATCGGAAACTCTAAACATTTCTACAGATTGAGCCATTTCCAATTCTGCTAAATAAATGCCTACACTACATGAAACTATGGGCTCATTATAAAAGCTACTAATGTTAATAAATCTCCTACCTAAAATATATATTTCTCCTAACTCTTCTTCAAATGAAACTATCTGAATTGGGATGCTTTCTCCAACCTAACAAAAATTATCTGGCCTTCCATTGGTAAGAGTGCATCCCTTTATTTTGAGGACATTTCTAACTAATTCTGTTTCTTCCTCCCTCCCTACATCGAAACTATCTTCTACAATTTTCCTATATACTTGTAAAAGTTGTGTAGGCTTTCGGAAAAATCTTTTCAGAGTTTGCAAATAATTTTCAAAGGAATAAGAAGACCCTGAAATCGGATCTCCGATTTGAATCACAGTCTCTTTTAGTTGTAGTAAGCCATGAACATTGTAGGAAACACTGTTTTCCCCAAACACAAGAGGAAAATTCTCAACAAACAAGTTTAACATTCGTTGAGAAGTTTCCACATTAGAGTTTTTTTGTGTTTGGGAGCATAGCAATCTGTAAGCACAGTGCAGCAATAAAAATTCGTAATACTGGTCATCATTCATTGTATCTTTAAGAGCTACAACAAAAACTGCCTGTACTCAGTTGATTTCCAATTAGGAAGCTCTAACAATGTCCTTGGCTTCCTTGCAAACTCGTTAGGAATGTACTTTCGCATCGACATTAATATATTGGAAATGTTTTCTTTCTTCACTTTTGGAATTTTAGTAATAATTTTATTACTATTTACTCTACTCAAAAATTTGCGCATGACACCCAATTCAACAAGATGCATGCAATCCAGAGGAACTTGAGTTATCATAAGTACTCCAAGTTTTTCAAAAGCAGACTGACAATGAAGGTATTCCACTTTATGGTAGTAAGGGTACTTTCTATTGTGAAAGTTTGCATCAGTTATTAATTCAGCACTGCGGGTGCTAAATGTTAACACTGAGTCAACTTTTCGAGCCACCTGATTGCATTTGCTACAACCGTGACCCGGCACGCCAGTAACAAATGGTCTTGCAGGAGCGTCGCACACAATAGCCCCAAGTTCTAAGTGAACCTTTTTTGTGCAATGGTGAGGCCATTTTCAATAATTTCGGACAACTCTGTTGTGAATTTGGACAAAAACTCTTCGCAAACTAATGGCTTATTGTGACCCATAAATCGGAAATACAGGGCATTTAATAACGTTATTCACTCGAATAAGAATGGGCCACAATTGAGCACGCGAACTATTAAATAACGGAAGTCCGTCAATATTAATATCGATGCTTAATACATCGAGAAGACTAGGTAATACTGAAAGTTCACTCAATTGCTGCGATAAGCCGATAGCCCTATTTCACTGATATTAGGCTTTTCGGAGCAATTGAACTTATAGAAGGGCTTTATGTTCAAGTTATGTGAATTTAAAATATTCACTTAATCAATAGCACAGCTCCGTTTTGGTTTATGTTTTAAATACCGATTTCTCAATTTTGTATTTAAATCATCACCAACGTTGGCCTGTGTTTTTTCACTACCTATCATTTCTTCTAAATGGACTACAACGTCTTCAACAATTGACATAGCGGTGAAGTCGCCATTGTCCCTACTTTCTTCTACACTTTCTACTCCTAAAGACTCATTGTTTCTATTCAAAGCGTTCCTTTCACGCTTTACTAATCTACGCATTTGTCTACCGCTCAACATTTTGTCAAACGTAAAGAAAGCTGTAAAAAATGGTAGTGTACTATTAGATAAGTAAATAAATACACACGAGAAAAAAAAAGTAACAAGATAACTTTTATGTTTTTTATGCGATCATTTTTTCATTGTCATTGAAAATGAAAAGTAATTAAAAATTTTCGAAAGTTTTATGAAAATCGTATGATTGAAAGAAATTTCAAAAAAGGCATAATAATGATTAAATATTAATTTTTTTTGTTTTTGGTTTTTACTTCAATGAAAATCATTATTGTTGAGTTATATGAAACTAGAAAAATTAAAAAAATATATAAATAATTTTATAAAAAATGCACACATTTCTAAAATCTTTAAAAACAAATGTACCTTATTTTTGGATTAAATCACATAAATAAAAAGAAGCAAAACATATTAATAATTTAAAATTATTAAATCATAGCTGAATTTTCACAGATTGTATACTTAGTTAATTTTATTAAATAAGTCAATAATAATGAATATCATTGAAGTAAAAAGAAAAAAATCGGAAATGTCAAAATCTTCGCGGAAATTTATAAATTGTGCAAAAACGAATATTTAGATGTAAACGTATATTTTCTTGGTCTATTATAGGTGAGTGCTTTTTTTTTATTATTTATATGGGGTTTTATTTAACGATATAATTATAGTCTAGGGGGTTTACATGAAAATACGACTTTATAGAGATTACACTATGCGAAATGACAATCGACGTTTGGCTCGGCTCGATTTTGGCGTCCGTCTATGACGTTTCGACTTTGGCGCTCGACTTTAAGTGTCCGACTTTGACACACGACTTATAGCACCCGTCTCTGGTACTCGACTTGACCTTGCATCCGACTATGACGCAAGACCTCAAAACACGTCCGTTTTGTTTGACGCGCAAAAACCATCTCCCCTCGTCGTCATCTCTCATTCGTTTGTGGTGGAGCACCGCAGGGGCAGTGAAATATGCGGCGTCGATAGTTAGAAAAGAGAGTCCAAATTTTGGAATAGCGGTAAAAATTTATCAAACATCTAAGATGCGAGGTTTCCTGCGTGCAAAAATATGTGTCAGGAAACACTTGAAATCGAAAGATCGCAGAGTGATCATCGAAAAAAAAACTAAAAACTATGAATTTCTACAGAGTAGATAATGGCCAAGATGAAGGTGTAGGTCGAGGTGGTGCGGCACCAAGAGCCCATAGGGCAGGCGGTGACTGGCACTGGTCCGAAGAGGAGTCCGACGACGATGGAATGGATGCATTAAATCCAGACATCGTCGCCTCTTCGGACGAGGAGTTCGATGAGGACGAGGAGGTGGACATCGGGTTCACGAGTGGATTCACTACGAACGAAGATAGTGTATCGGAGGCTGGAAAAGATGACCGCGAGGTAGACACGGACGAGGAGTCGATCTGGCGTGAAATCGACGACGTGCTCGGGATGATGCAGCGTGACGACGACATGGAATGGGAAAGCGTCACGTCAGAGAGGGCAGAGGCACGGAGCCCAGAATATGCCCCGTGGCAGGATGAGCAGCAGCACGGCCGCCAACTCCGTGTCGTATGGTGGATGTAACATCGGATGCCAGCGAGACGGAGGAGGTGGTTGTGGCTGAGGAAGGAGAGTCTGAAGGAGAAGCCAGCTCACCTCCATCGGACCGGGCAGACGAGGAAGCGCGGGTGGCAAACCACCATTGGATGAACTGAGCGGAGCAGAGACGGCAGCAGGAAGAGGCAGAGCAAGAGCTGCTGAGATGGGAGAGGGCCCAAGAGGAGGAGGAGCAGTTGAAGCGGGCGAGAGAACGGCTGGCACTGGCAATGCAGCAACAACAACAGCAGAACTGGGCGGCATGGTTCCACAGAGAAATAGGGGAGCAGATGCGGTGGGACCGGAATTAAAAATATAAGAAGGGAAAAGGGGAATAAAAGATGCGGAACGGGCCAACAAAAAAAAAAAAAAAACAGAAGAAAAGATGCCCTAATCCGCCAAAAATATAGAAAAGATACTCAGTAATCGCCAACATGGAAAAAGATGCCAAAAGGCCAACAAAAAGATGCGACCTGAGTCTGAACTAAACAAAAAAAAAAAAAAAAACCAATAGAAAAAGAAACAAGCAAACAGCAGCACAATCCAACGATATAAATGAGACGCCGGATACAAGATACAGCCGAGACACAAACCAAAGTTACGATATACGACCAAGCCTGCTACTGGTCGATCGAACCGATTCGTAGAGAATGGCTTACGATCAAACCGGGTCGATCGAACCACACGTCACCGCTGGCGATTTCGTACAAGCGGGAAGATGCGTAGGAAGCATAATGCAAAAAACCAATATGCACGCATATGCAATGGGCAACCAAGTCCAACATGGCTCGATCGAACCAACTCGAACCTATGACGTACGATCGAACCAAATCGAACCTATGACGTACGATCAAGCATGGCTCGATCGAATCACAGGCGACCGCTGGCAATTTCGTACAAGCGGGAAGTTGCGTGGAAGGCAGAATGCACGATATCAACGGTATAAGAGTAAATGGAACCAGGCTTGAGGGCATAATTGCACACAAATTATGCAAATCAAGAGCACAGAGAGGCAAATATGCATGCATGCATTAGCATACGCTGAATAAGCATACACGCACGTCACACGTACACTATGCGTGAGGGAGAATACCGATGACCAATAGCATGCTCTCTGCCTACGTCACGCTCATGAGAACAAAGCCGTTAGATTGCGAGCAGCCTAGAGAATAAGAGTGTTGGCCAAGCAAGCCCGTGAGACGGGTGCGGGGCGTGCGTGCGTATCAGAGAACTGCAAGTGTGCCATATTTTTGACATCCTACTCACACCCAATGAAATTTGTGTCCCGGTGTTACTCGCCACCGGGTAAGCAAAGCAGAGACACACACTTATCAAAAGTTTTATGTGTGCTGCAGTTCCAACAATATCATGCTCTCGCTCATAAAATGTACCGTTTCTTTTGTTCCATGCAACCAGGCATTTTTCGGCAACGCGTGCCGGTCGCACTCATAACAAAAACGAAATAAAGAATAGGCGTAAGTGCGAAAAAAAGGCAATGAGCTATAAATAGAAGTAAGCAAAACACATATGTATCACCCGAGTATTTTGCACACACCATGGTGCTTGTTGTATATGTATGTATGCGTAATTGTCGTTCGTTTTTTCCTTCATTAGATTGCGTCTTAGTGTTTATGCTAGCGTAAACTTTGCAGCAATGACACCTGAAGACATTAAAAATAAAATAGATCGTGGTACATATATACACCATAGCTGCAAAACATAAAGGCAAAAGTGTAATTTGGACAATATTGTATGACATTTTTCAAGAGGACCAAACTGTTCTTGAAGGCTGGGTTTATTGCAGTACATGCAGAAAAGTGCTGAATTTTTCTTTTCCCAACTGGTGGCTCAGTCAAACAACAATAATAATGGTGGAAAACCAAGGAAAATTGTTATCCTCTGCTATCAAAATCAGCATTACATCTCCTTTCAATACCAGCGAGCAGTGCAGCAGCTGAGAGGTTTTTTTTTCTTTAGCGGGCAATATAATAACAGAAAAAAGAAATAGATTAGGTCCGAAAACTGTGGACAATTTGCTTTTTCTACATTCTTACTATAAAACCTAAAATTATAATTTAATTAAGTTTAATGCACTGAAGCAAAAACATTAAGTTTTATATATTAATTTGTATTAATTTTTTTTTTATAAGTTAATAAATGAAGTATTATTTCTTAAGTTAAACATTATTTTGTGTTAAATTTTCTTATTTGCGAAAAAAAGAAAAAATCAAGCGAAGGCTTGCAAAAAAAAAAACCCAACACCCAAAACACTCTACACATTCTATGACTCAATTTTTGTATATGTCTTTTAAATCATTTTTTTTGAGGCTCAAGCGCCGGCACATGCTGTACACACATATGCGAAAAAAATACCTACTCACTTTTGCAGCTTGTGTGCACAAACACTCAAGTATTTTCGTGAGGCTAGCGATTGTACACATTTGTGCGGTGGTTAAAAACACACGGGTGTCAAAAACACCCTACATTTACCAGGTGCAACTTAAGTGTCGGTGGCTTGTTGCACTCTCTGGTGCGTATACAAAACGATAATGGTTTGTGGATCGGATAGGGAAATATGCGAGCCCAAGGGGGAGTGAACAATGGGGAAGCCCTCTATCTAATAGATACGATATGCGTATGAAAGAGGATGGCATCTGAAATTGAACGATATTATATGTTAAATCAAGCAGGCTAATTATTATTAATCAATAAGTTAAGTTAATACAATTAGCATATACGTATGTATGTAAATCTAATATGGAGCGAATATGGGCGAAATTGGATATGACGTGTGGATCAAAGGGAGCGACGGGCGACGGCAGCGCTGACAGAAGCAGAGAAAGTCAACGGGGATACGATGGGCGGCCAATAGAAAGGCGACGCCAATGGGTGAAAGTGATGGAAGCACATAGATGCAAGGGAGCTAGACAAGGACAAGGAAATAGATGTGCGCGCAGCCACAAAGAAAGTGGACACATATGCGTCAAGAATACGGGACTTTCACCACGCATGGCAACAAGTGGATGCGTGGGTGAAAGTGGACGGCGGATGGAAAATTACCAGCTGTATAGCGGTAGTACACCAGCCAGTGCCTGAGACCGGAGGAGCTGCCTATATAAAGGCGGCACAAATCAGATCAAGGCATCAAGTCATCGAGGCATGATCAAGTAACAAGTAATTAAGGCCTTACGAGTAACCTTAAGAACTTACCAGGGAAAAATACAAGGAAAAACAAGTAATTAAGGCCTTACGAGTAATCTTAAGAACTTACCGAGGAAACATAAGGAGCAGAAAAGAAACTAGGAACTATACAGGTCCTACAAGTAACCTGTACAGTTCATGCGAGAACAACAAGTCCTTAAATAAGGGTAACAAGTGCTGTACGCAGCAAGAGGAAGGCAAGAAAGGACGACGAGGAATTCGCAGCGACTCACCAACGCTGCCCAAGTCCAGAACTACCGTAGAGAAACCGCCATATACAACCGAGCCCATTAATAATTTTGAATAAACATACGTATAAGCTCTACCAACTGAAATTTAATTTCACCGGGGCACAAAATAAATTTGTTGTGCCGAACCTAGCCCAAGAGATATTGTAAATATCCCGAAGGACGAAAAAGGATCGTTACAACTGGCGTCCAACGTTCTATCTAGATTCGGAGCTCCGAAAGTGGTGATAACGGACAATGGAGTTCAATTCACTAGCAGAATATTCAAAAAAATGCTAGAGGAATGGGGATGCCAACACCAACTGACAGCACCGTACAGTTAGTAACTCAAATGGAGAAGTGCCAATACTTCTGGTGTACGTCGAATTGATAGCCTGCTGAACTTTGCTAACATGTCGATACCACTTCGTCGAATCATCAACGCTCAACTTTGACAAACAGGAATGATGATCGCATTTAAACGTTCGACTTGGCTGTTTACTCTCGGAAGTGCTGTAGTCGTCTTAACGTGTTTGATACCCTCGTTGTCGCCGTACTTCAGAAAATCTTGGGATGTAAAGGCGGAACCCCGATCTGAGATAATAAACGTAGGGTTGCCAAAAATCGTGCTTTGAATCGTCAGCTTCGTAATAACTTCATTGCTAGTCGTCGATTTGGTTGGGTATAACCAGCAGAACTTCGTAAATGCATCTATGACTGCCAGAATATGCTTATAGTCTTTGTGAGCAGACTCGAGAGGACCTAGAAAATCAATATGGTAAGTTAAAAGTGGAATATCATCTTTCTGAAGCGGATGCAACAAGCCTTCTTGCTTGCCAACTTTACGGCTACTGATAATACAAGGAATACAGCATTCGATATATTTTTGGATTTTTTCCTCGAGATGCGGTATAAAGTATTCTCTGCAAATCAAGTCTTTCGTCTTCTTTGCCCCGAAATGTCCTTTGTTATGTGCCTGACCAATAATCTGCTTCTGCATCGCGTTTGGGACAACAATTAAATTAACGTCATTGACTAATTTGTACAGGATATCGGCTTTCAGAAAATAATCATCATAATTTTTCGAATTGTCTTTCAGAACTTCTATGATGGCTCTTATTTTCTCATCTTGTGACTGTGCCTTCTTTATGCCAACGCTGATTCCATAGTCGTTAATTTGCATAATCTGCTGAGGGCGTCGACATGTCTCATACGGTGTAAAACGTCAAAATCGTACTCTTGAAGAAAAAGTACCCAACGAGCTACCCTGGTACAAAGGCTCTTCTTCTCCAGCGTCTTTGTAAATGCGTCGCAATCCGTGATTAGCTTAAAATGCATGCCCAAAAGATAAACTCTAAACTTTTCTAACGCTGTTATGACTGCGAGAATCTCTAATTCGTAGCTGCTATATTTTCGCTGTGCGTCTGTGGTTTTTCGACACATGTAGTATACGGGATGGAGTTCGCCGTCGTCTGGACATCTTTGTAGTAAAACTGCTCCAAAGCCTTCAATGGACGCATCAGTATGGTTTTCAGATTCGTACGACTGGTTGTAGATACTTAAGACTGGATTTTCTGTTAGTAACTTCTTCAAGATCTGAACTGCATTTTCTTCTTCAGGGCCACAGACAAATTTTGGTGCATTCTTGGTCAATTCGGTCAGAGGCTTCGCTATACACGCATAGTTTGGAATAAACTTTCTAAAATAACCCGTCAAACCTAAGAAACTTTGAACTTCCTTTACGGTTTGAGGCATTTTAAACTTTGCAACAGCTTCAATTTTATCTGGTGATGGATATATCTTCTTATTCTCGACAATGTGCCCCAAAAATTGTATTATTTTCTTTAAAAAATTACACTTCTTCAGGTTTAACTCTAAGCCATACTCTTCGCAGGTTACGATTACCTCTTTTAGATTCTTAACAGCTTCCTCTTCATCTCTGGCCAAGATGATAACATCGTCAACGTTTTGCAGCGCAATGCCTCTCTTGGAAAAATGCCGAAATATTGTATTTACATGTCTTTGGAATACTCCAGGGGAATTAGTAAATCCAAACGGAACCCTCTTGAATTGGTACTGACCACAGTGGGTCACAAACGACATATACTTTCGACTAGATTCTGCAACTGCCACATGAAAGAATCCGTTCTTCAAATCAATCGTACTAAAAATCGTAGCGTCTTGCAAACGATCCAACAGATCCTCGATGAGCGGCAATGGATAATGGTCACGCACACATACCTTGTTTATTTTACGAAAATCGACACATAGCCGGTAGGAATCGTCATGCTTTTTCACAAGTACCACCGGACTTGTGTATTCGGACGTTGACTCTTCAATTATGCCTTCAGCCAACCATTCTTCGACTTTCTCGTTCACGAATTCTGCTTCTTTAAATGCAAGTCTACGGGGTCGCGCAAATATCGGACTATCATCGTTTAAAATTATTCGCATTTCTACATTGGTTGTCTTTATTGCTACCGGTTGACAATTAGATATCAAATCGAATACCTCTTTTTTAGCACTTGTATTTGCACATTCGTCTATATTAAGTTCATCTTCATTATTCGCGACATCAATTTTCAGAATTTTTATTTCATCACTTTCTTTTTCGAACTTTTCTACTCTTACACCATTTCGACTAAATATAATGTCAGCTTGCAAACATAATTCCTCGCCTATGATCATTTCGACATCTAACAATCTAATCGGAACTACACAAAAATCTAACACGAACGATTGGTCGTCAATCAAAATGGAATTCACAAAGTGTCCAATTGGGGTTATCTTATTTGATTCTCCGCCACCAAATCCTATTAGAAACCCGTCAAAGCTACTCAACTCGGGTTGTTTCAAACGTTTATACAAATCTTGGCGAATGATACAAAATTTACTTCCGGTGTCGAACAATGCTTTACACTCAATATTGTCAATTTTAATAACTTTACAGGTTATTTCTTCTTTCGACTTAAAACTTCTTGTGTTTGGTTCAAATTTACCGTTCATTTCTCTTTTATTACAATTTTTAGCTATATGACCAAATTCATTACATTTGTAGCACTGTCTACCTTTCTCTTTATCATCACAATCTTTTGAGTAATGTCCTTTATCTCCACAGTTGTAACACACAACATCGTCTTTATTATTAGTTTTCATCATTTTGTTTTTCACTCTTGCACTGTTCTCATCGTTTTTGTATTTACCATTGCCTTTCTTACTTTCTTTTTCACTCATTATTTTATACTGCTTTAATTTCTGTTTAAAATCAATCAAATTTTTCGCACCATATAAAATCGACTTATTCTCACTTTTTTCATCAATGCCGTCAATTAAATATTCTATTGATGAATCGTCTTTAATTTGTCCACGTGAAGCTTTCATTCTGTAAAAATACTCATAAACGCACTCATTGTTTTTACGCTTCATTTTCATCAGTTGCTCACATAGCTTGCAAATAACTGTTAACCGTTTTTTTCCTTACGCTCTGTTCGCGAGAACAACCGAAAAAAATCATACTTTCTCGCTCTCGCTCTGAGCAAGACCCTTTGGTTGTTTTCGATTCGGTTTTCGGTTGAGCGCTAACAGTTGAGCAATTTGCTTATCGGTCTTTGAGTGAACAGCGCGTAAAGAGTGAAACGATTCACGCTCACACAGTGAGGCTCACCAAAAGACCGATTGACTGAAAAACTCAACGCAAACGGTCTTTTCAACTATTTGTCTTCTTTTCGATGCACAGTGGTACGTTGTGTAAAATTGCGACATTAAATTTCACTTTAGATATTCTTGAAAAAATTGTATGTATTTCAGACTAATTTTTTGTTTAAAACAGGAATAGTTTTATTTTTTTTAAGTATTTTATTTTGAATTAAGCTTAACAACTAATAATGAATTAATGTTTTGGGAACTTAGTGAACTACGTCGCTCGCTTAAAATAAAGTGCAAAGCTGAAAATGCTCTTTCAACGGAGACTTGAGTAGCTGGAGTGGCTAATACCACCTGCGCCAGAGCACTCAAGTGTGGCGATTTAAGCTTCACGTTTTGAAAAAAATGTAATATATCCTGGTTTAATGGTAAGCGGCGATATATTTTGTCGAAGTCCTCCACTTCAGCATATAACTTGACAAGCGCGTCAGAAACCGGCTCTTCTTTTGCTTCTGGAACAGTTTGCACATCATCCAAAAATGCCGAGAAAAGTGACTTTTCTTCTGGTATGGATGAGAATGAGCACTCCATGTCCATATGCAGTTCAACCTCCTCACTTGTTTGCGATGCAACAGTTCGATCGGAGTCAACCTTTAATAATGAAGCAAAATTATGTTAAAATTTATTGTTTGCAATTATGGCTTAAAACAGGTTTTAGTGTATGACGAGGACAATTTTACTTATTAAAACTAAGAACACGTATCTAAAAGCATCTATAACATAAAGGACACAGGACCTAAACTTCAATTATACTCCTTCTTACGTGCTTCAGTTCAAACAGGCGAAAAGCAATTTTTTTTAGGTTCTGCTTTGCCAACCATTTTTGGTGATCTGTTAAAATACAGTTCACTCGCGGGTCCATGTATATAGCAGATAATAATGCTTCGTTTTCGAGCAACTTACTTTCCCGCAGCTTAATTTGTGCCAACAATTTTTTTTTTTATCGAATTTTTGCTGTTTTCGCACTGCAACTTCAATTCCATCCATATAATGAAAAATTCACTATATACTAGTTTTTCCTCTTGCAGCTTTAAAGTCGCATTATATGCGTCCTTGAATGCGTCGACATATTTCTCCATCCAGTCCCATTCAATATCGTTATCAATACTACTCTGAGTGGCCACAAACTCTTTTAGTTCGAGTAGTTTTTTCACCATTGAGTATGTGGAATTCCACCTAGTGATAACGTCGAGCGTTGGTATATTTTTTTTGTGCTCGATTAAGATACGTCTGTACAAGTTACATATAGTATTTATTTTATACATGTACATAAAAAAAAAAATTATATTTGAACTTTTCTTACCTATAAGTTTCAGTGCGCAATGTTTTGCATAATTTGCGGCAGATACTAATTTTTTCGCTAATCTCATCCAGCTTGTTAACATCATATACGCATAGTTGAAGAGTGTGCGCAGCACATCGTACAAGATGAATATTTGCCAAATTCAGGTCATCAAGCTTATCCATAAATTTTTCACTCTCAGTGTCATCTTTAAAAAGGGACTCCTCCGTGTCGTCATTAAGAATTTCTATGGCTTTGACCATGTTTCTCCCATTGTCAGAGGTAACACTGTGTGTATACATTTTCTTTAGTAATAAACTTGTTAAAAATTATCTAAAATAACATTTTTACCTGAAGATTTGATCCAGAGTTATCCCATAATCGTCAAGAATTTCTAAAATTTTGTCTCTAATGTAGACCCCAGTGTGTGAATAAGTGAGCTGGATCATGCCCAACGTCTTGACAACAATCTCCGACTTATTTACATTTGTGTGAATAATTTGCAGATTTATACCTAGAATTGCTTTGTCCATTCTAGTTGCCACGTCGATTTTTAGCGACAACAGTTTTCCATTGACTAAAGCCCTTATGCCGTCTTTGATGGCCTGTTCTCTTACGGACACGAAGCTCATAATGTTCCTCGATGTGATTGGGTTCATACCAAGGGCATTATAAATGGGATCAACAATTTCCCTAAATCCCTCGCTGTCCAAGAATACAAACGGCTTTCCATCAGTTGTCACAATTTTAATAAGTGAATTCACAACTTTTTCTTCACTTGTTTCATATGTTATTTTTTTTTTTTTCACAACTTTTATTTTGGTGTCTTCTTCACTGTCGCACTCTCTAAATATTTCATAATGTTTAGTTGTCAAGTGGCGTTTCAAATTTGTAGTATGAATGCCAGCTAATTTCACGTCGCATATTTTACACACTGATTTTTTTGCTTACTGCATCAAATTGAAAAAATTGATGCACTTTTTTATTAGTTTCACGTCCCATTTTGTTAAAACCACTGTGCTCAATCGAAACTCACAAAGCAAATTGACGCGTAAAACCCACGAAACTTCACATACACACATACATGCGCAAAAGACTTTTTGAATAGTCATTCAGAAGCAAACGGTCCCGGAATGAGCAGAGCAAAAGAGAAGAGCAAAAAGTGCTCTTCGACTGAGCGCGAGCAAAATTTATTTACGAACAATCCAATCGGTTGCTCTCAGACCTTTTGCTCAAAGTCTCAGTGAAGAACACTTATTTCGCGACAGTGTGAAACGGTTAACAGTTATTTGCGAGCTATGGTTGCTCATGTATGTCTTTACTACTCACGCACGATCCAACACATCAACGTTGCTTGCTTATTGAATTCGTTAATCCAAACTTCTACTGCAATAGTGTTAGTGCCGTCAAAAATACGAATGTTCTCTTGCACGTCGCGAAAACTAATGGCAAAACGCGGCGTCATCATTCTATCTCTCTCTTAGTTTATTCTTCTGTACTCATCGTTGTTGTTCTCGCTTGCTCTCTCGTGCGGTATGTTCCTCAAATTATTCTCTGTTGCTACGTTCCTCTCTGTAGCTACCGAATCATGGTCTGTCTCGTCGTCTATTTCATCATCTACTTCGTCGTCTAATTCGTCTTCGTCTTGTGATGCCAACAAATTGTTCAGCTTCAAATTCGTGAAAATATGCAATGCAAGGTCGTCGACACTGTACTTGATTCCCAATACATTGCAAATCGAAACCAGATCACCGTTCGTCAAATTTCGTCGTACATATTCCGCTTTTTCTTTGTATTTTGCGTTCGCTTCATCGTAATCGAAACCAGAAAATTCTCGAATTCTTTTGCGGTTATTTCTATCTCCCTCGCTCTCATAGATAAATTTATGCAATGCTCTGATATTTTCTACTTTACCCGTTTTCAGAGTACCACTTATTAAATCATTTAGACACGACATGGTTAATGTTTTAATTTCACCAGTAGCAGAGCAGGACCGACTTAATACGACACGATTGTTAAAGAAAAAAATCACTTTTTTTTTCACTCTTCTCCCGCACGAACGCACAAAAAATGTATGTGGGGTGTTCCCTTGTATCCCGCACTCTTTCTATCACGACAAAATATGTGGGGAAAACTCTTTGTAACCGGATGAGCGCCACTCTTACTCGAGTCTTTCCCGGTCGAGCACCCAAAATATGTGGAGTTTTATTTAACGATATAATTATAGTCTAGGGGGTTTACATGAAAATACGACTTTATAGAGATTACACTATGCGAAATGACAATCGACGTTTGGCTCGGCTCGACTTTGGCGTCCGTCTATGACGCTTCAACTTTGGCGCTCGACTTTAAGTGTCCGACTTTGACACACGACTTATAGCACCCGTCTCTGGTACTCGACTTGACCTTGCATCCGACTATGACGCAAGACCTCAAAACACGTCCGTCTTGTTTGACGCGCAAAAACCATCTCCCCTCGTCGTCATCTCTCATTCGTTTGTCATCCCTCTTGATCGTCTTTTCTTACACGCTCACGTTCTCTCTTGATCGTCGTCTCGTCTCTCGTGTACAGTGGGATTGATACACTTCGCAAATGCACATCCCACATGTATATATATTACTATATAAATTATTTATTTATTTTTTATTAATTATTAATATAGAAATGTTAAAATTGGCTTCACTACAAGTTTTTTAATATATGTACATTGGCTCCATGGCATAATCGGACACAAGTTTTCATAGTTTTATTGTGAAATTTTCTCAAATATTAAAGAGGTAAGCATGTAGATTTTTGGTTTTTATTTCAGATCAAGGTCTTATAATTCTAGTAAAACAAAAAAACAACAACATTTCATTCGGTAACTGTATTTAAAACGAAGAAAACAAAAAAAGTCAGATTCTAGCGCTCAAGGCATAATCGGACACTGAAAATTTTTAACTAAACGAATCGAAAAGGCAGCAGATTAATACTTTGTTGCGTAACCTTTTGCTTTTATAACAGACTCCAAGCGTTTTGGTATGGATTTTACCAAGTTGCGGCATACATCAGGTGGTATGGAGTTCCACTCTGCTTGCAGTGCCTCTTTTAACTGATCCAAGGTATTACACTAATTCTTGTAGACCCTTCTTGCCAATTCTTCCTAAAGATGCTCAATAACATTAAGGTCTGGGCTCTGTGCAGGCGTTTGAATAAGTTTGGGGCAGTTATGGATCAACCAAAGCTTCGCTACGCCTGAAGTGTGCTTTGGGTCGTTGTCTTGGTAAAAGGCGAAGTCCCTTAAAATACCCAATTTCTCCGCACTTTGCTTGACGTCGTTCTTCAAAATACCGAGATATCCAAATTTATCCATTATCCCATCAATAAAGTGCAAATTTCCAACTCCCGCGCTCGACATGCATCCCCAGACCATAACAGAGCCTCCTCCGTGCTTTACTGTGCCTTTTGTGTTTTTTGGTTCGAATTCGGCATTTGGCCTACGCCACACATACGTCTTTCCATCGGACCCATGCAGGTTAAATTTGCTCTCTTCAGTAAATAAAACCTTAAAATTGTTAATATTAGCATTTAAATCGAAGTTTAGGATGATTCACAATATAATTACATGATTCCAAAAATCCTCTGTTTTTAACTGATATTCTTTAGCAAATTTCACCCTGAAGTTATTATTCTTAGGGCTTATAAACGGCTTATTTCTGGCAACTCGTCCATGGTAATCATGATTATGCAAAGTGTTGCGCACTGTGTTTAGGCACGCTTCTTTGCCTGTGCGCTCTTTCAACGAAATTTGGAGATCTTTTGCAGTTTTAAAAGGGTTCTGCTTAATTTCCTTTAAGACTGCTCGCTCTTCTCTCTTGTCCAATATCTTTCCTTGACCCTCTCTGCTCTTGTTTATCACTCTGCCCTTATCTCTAAACCTTTTTATAATATCATGAACTGTAGATTTTCCTTTTTCGACCAATTCAGCTATTTCCGTGACGGGTTTTTCGTCTAAATGTAGTTTAATAATGAGCTGTCTTATTTCGACAGTTGTTTGCGTTCCCTTTGGAGCCATTTAAAAATTTTTGACACTGTACACGATACAAAATCTAATTGTCGACTAAATGTATTCAAACAAATGCAAAATACAATCAAACTTTTAAGCAGAAATTTAATTTTCCTTAGAAATTTGTCTGTGTCCGATTATGCGTTGAGCGCTAGAATCCGACTTTTTTGTTTTTTTCGTTTTAAATACAGTTACCGAATGAAATGTTGTTGTTTTTTTGTATCACTAGAATCGTAAGACCTTGAACTGAAATCAAAACCAAAAATCTACGTGCTTACCTCTTTAATATTTGAAAAAATTTCACAGTAAAACTAAGAAAGCTTGTGTCCGATTATTCGATGGAGCCACTGTATATGTACGTATGCAAATACTCACATGCATATGTATTTACATATGTATGTATGTGTGTATATTGCACGTGGACGTTAAACGTTTGCGCGAAATGAATTGACACCGACAAATAAATAGCCAAAATTGCAATAAATATGTATATTTATGTTATACAGTACTTACGCTTTTTAATTAGATAACTGCATCAAGCCAATTTCACAAATTTATTATAATAACTCCCTGCGATATATCTCTAAAAACACGTCTGCACAGCACAAGAATTTATAAAAGTGACGCGTTGCCATGCGTAAGCCGAAAGTTACACACACATGCAATTATGCACTTGTACCCTTCAGTACCAAATGTCGCCGGGGACAAAATCGCCGCAAATTCCAAGCCACTGACGTCGGCAGAAAAAAATTCTGCCAGCGTATTTCATGCTGAGGCTAGCCGACGGCACCCGAACGATCTAATGTCGTCATTAAAACCCGATCGGCTGCCGAAAAGCAACAATGTTTTTATTCTCATTTTAAAAAAAAAAAAAAAAAAATTAGACAAGAAGTACAGCAGCAAAGAATACTTTATGTGCTTCACTTCGTTCGTCTGTGCATTGTTGCTTTTCTTTTCTCCCATTTATACTCGCCGCGCTTTGTACTTTTCGTTTCTTTGTGCATTTGCGATTGATTTTCGTAAGGGCACGACCTAGCTCAAATTGTTACATACAATTTTAGGTAATTTTTGAAGTGAAAACTTCTTTAGAATCGTTGGGAGTGATTTGAGACTCGATGAAACGAAAAAGCGACACTAAAAGAGACATACATATAGATCTTATAGCCTGCGAGAGAATGAGATAGAACAGAGTTATATAGCGTTCCTTATTTGTGTTTGCTCAATTCTTTTCGGTAGCCGAAGTGTTTCGGCGACGATATTGATAGTTCGGGCACCGTCGGCTGGTCTTTGCTTGTCGACGCCGGCAGAATTTAATTCTGCCGACGTCGGTATAGTCGACCGATGCGGCGACATTGTCGACCGGTGACATTTGGTACTGCAGGGAATTATTATACAAAATATACATACGTATGTACATACATATAAAGGTACAGATGATATATGAATTTATGTACAATGTGCATATATATGCATATGCACATACATATGTATGTATTATGTATTTATATGTTTGTGCACACTTGGCCTTGAAAACGCATGCGTACACACATATGTATGTATATGTATGTAAGTACATTTTCGGCCGGCAAGTGTGCATGCATATATGTACATACATATGTATACATAAGTACGCTTTTGTATACATATACATATTTTTTTTTTTTTTATTTATCAAACATATTTATATTAATACATACGTATATATACGAATTATTTGGTTTATTTATTATTTTTATTTTTATTATTATTTTTTCTCCGGAGCTACGGTGAGCGAGAAGGCATTATGTATAGCTATACTACACTACCTAATACTTGCTTAGACCAAGCGTCCTACGAATGTTTGTGTGTATGTTAGTACGTCTGTGTAATACACGCGTTACGACGCTCATAATAGCAACCGCGTGAGTTATGAAACCAAGTAAAGTCTACTGCCTTGTAATCTGCTCATGTCTCCACTCCCTCTCTTTCTCATCTCTCTCTTTCTCATCAATTTATGAAACAAACGAAATGGGCATTTGCATATGCCAAAGAAAATTATAGATTAGTCTTAAGATTCAATTGTAACCATACAGAAGTCTAAGTTCCAAACTAATAAAGAAACACATAATATCTAAAGATATCCAGTGAACAAAAAATCATTTAATTCAACAAAATTTAAATCAAAATTTAAATAAATAAATAAAGATATCTAAAGATATCTAGTGACTAAAATTCGTTCTTTCAACGAATATAATTCGCATGCATTTGATGCTAAGCAGCGTGGTTTGTGCAAATTGAGAATAACGGATGTACCAACGTTGCGTTCACAAACAAATGCATACGTAAAGAACAATAGAAAATATACAGTGGTTCGATGACATGAATATTGACTTAAACTATGTATTTAATGTCGTTTAATTCCCAAACAGATACATACATTTGATATGTATTGGGCATTTTACATCCCGCAAAAATATTGTTACATAACTTCGAACCAACCAACAAGATATCCAGTGAACAAAAAATCATTTAATTCAACAAAATTTAAATCAAAATTTAAATAAATAAATAAAGATATCTAAAGATATCTAGTGACTAAAATTCGTTCTTTCAACGAATATAATTCGTGTGCTGTATTGCGTCCGTATTTTTATATTCGTAAATATTTTCATTTTTAAATATTTACCGCAATTATGCCAAAAAATAATGCAGAAAAGTGTCGTGAATATCGACAGAAAAAAAAAACCAGATTGAGCAATGGAAAAACAGTTTTAATTGTGGCAATTTATATTTTACCGAATCAATCAATAAATAGCATCACGGAATTCATTCATGAAAATTTAATAAAGTATACACCAGAAGTATCGCGGATACTTAGAAAAGATTACGATAAAGTTCCAATGATTTTAAGTGGCGATTTAAACGTAAATTTTGCATTGGACACAGCGGTTCCTTTAATTGGCTTTCTCAATACAACATTCAGTTTAAAAATGTGTAACAATCGCACTGAATCAACAACACGATCAAAAACAACAATTGACGCAGTATTTCAAAGATATGTTGACAACATCGAAACCAAAGCATTTGTATCATATTTTAGCTATCATAAGCCACTCGTATTATTTGTTGAAATTGAAAACATTGAGGATGAATAATAATAAAATGAAGAAAATAAAATATGACCTTTATAGCAATATTATAATGAACCTATAATTATCCCGCTCCTAATGCTGCTTTCGTCTCATTCTCTCTCAGTTTGTTTTACGAAAGGTTTCACTTCTATCGTGTCTAACCGTTAGACGCACTTTTTTTTTCTATGTCCATGTATACAACAATTAAGGTAAGAGTTATTAAGATATTACGCACTTTTCATTCCCCACTGAAATTTTGTTCTTTTCAGAATCCATCCAAAATTCGATTCCGGATGAGCAGGCAAAATAATAATACAACAAGCAAAACAATAAAAAAGTGAGAAAAATGTAAACATAATAATAGTTAAACTTAATTTAATATCTTACAGAAATAGAAATAAAATAAATATAAGTAAATATGTTATTAAATAACAACTAATGCATGTTAAAAATCTAAATTAAATCAACGTTTTATTTATTTTTGGGAAAATGCGACATGTCGCCGCAAATTCGATTGTAAATCCGAGATATAATTTTGCTGGGACATTGTGTCGACATGTCGCCGCAACTTCGATTGAAAAAACAACCACAATTTTGCGCAGACATTCCGGCGAAATGTCGCCGCAAGTTCCGTTGATCGCACGAGCGACTATGTTATTCGCGTCTTCAGGGGAATTTTCGGCGATCTGTCGCCGAAAAATCGATAGAATGTCCGAGGCGCTAGGACATGCAATGCTAAATGTCGCCGCAAATTTGTATGGCTTGTCCCCTGAAATTCCGAGGCGACATCTCACAAATCGCCTCGGATTTTCAGAGGAATTTGCGGCAACCGGTACTGAAGGGCACAAAGAGAGCCAGCTCCAACTGTCAATGTACATGTATGCATGCGCTTGCTTGTGTGCGTAAGCTGCTTTACACTGCGCAAATCGTATGTGAAGAAACGAATAAAAAATTAAAACAAAGTACAGTTATGGGGCTTGGATTCCTTTCAACTAAATGTCATAAAAATTAATGCATATTTTGTATAATTTATTACACATATTTTTCATACTATATATGTATATATGTGCACACATGTATATATTACATTTATATTAGATTATGCGTGTCCGCTTATATTTTTTACCCTATAGGAACAAAATATAAATAATGGTAAAATATTTTTAAAATTGCCATGTAAGAAAGTGAAGCATTAATTTTTCTGCTTGTAGCTGCGTAACAAAGCGACATAGTACTGCTTTCGTCAAAAGTCTGTGCGACACTAGCTGTTTTTTTTACGCTCTCAACTTGTACTTCGTGCTCACATCGGCATGCACACAGACGGCCACACGAGCAATTGCCGAGCAAAAGTGCCCGCACGGGCTATGGGCGCCTACCTCTGGCGTAGAACCCCAGAGAGCGGCCGGAGCGAGAGCGAAAAACGTTCGCTCGCAGCAGTGTCGCTACCCATCGAAAATAATTCAGTCTGCCACAGATCGCAGAACGATGAACGCATGTCTATGTCGCTGTGTTCTCGTTTTGCATATGTATGCGTAAGCTGACGTAAGCAAGCGAAGATGTGACCGTCGCTTTTTCAGGAAGCTGGCTCGCAGGCTTTTTGAGTTTTTGACGAGCTAGCGACAATGCGAAAATGAGACCCTCTTTTGTTTTGGTTTTAGTCGTGTCCCCTCGTATTAGTTTTGGCGCGCTTTCTTTATTTGTTTTGATCTACTAGTTTTTCTCCTCCTGCTTGCACTATTCTTAACCGCGCTTTTTATACCCTTGCAAAAAGGGTATATTAATTTTGGTCAGAAGTGTGCAACGCATAGAACGAAGCATCTCAGACCATATAAAGTATATATATTCTTGATCAGCACGACGAGACGAGTTCAAATAGCCATGTCCGTCCGTCCGTCCGTCCGTCTGGATCAACGCGAACTCCTCCGAGACCGTAAGAGCTACAGAGCTGAAATTTTGCACGTAGGCTTGTATATACTGCAGGCATTGTATATCTCGGCCGGATCGGACCACTATATCATATAGCTCCCATACAAACGTCAAAGTCACGACACAGTGACTTTCTCAATAACTTCATTAATTTTATAGCCATTGTCATAAAAGTTGGTATTTGTCAGTTTTATGTTCTTATTCATGATTGTGCCAAATTTGATCAAGATCGGGTGACTATATCATATAGCTCCTATACAAACGGCAAAGTCACGAACAGTGACTTTCTCAATAACTTCATTAATTTTATAGCCATTGTCATAAAAGTTGGTATTTGTCAGTTTTATGTTCTTATTCATGATTGTGCCAAATTTGATCAAGATCGGGTGACTATATCATATAGCTCCTATACAAACGGCAAAGTCACGAACAGTGACTTTCTCAATAACTTCATTAATTTTATAGCCATTGTCATAAAAGTTGGTTTTTGTCAGTTTTATGTTCTTATTAATGATTGTGCCAAATTTGATCAAGATCGGGTGACTATATCATATAGCTCCGATACAAACGTCAAAGTCACGAACAGTGACTTTTCTCAATAACTTCGTTACTTTTTAAGCTATTGTTAGTTTATTGAAGCTATAAATGTGCCAAATTTGGTCAAGATCGGGTGACTATATCATACTGCTCCCATAGAAACGATAGGTGGAAAACAGTGACTTTCATCAAAAAGTTCTCTATATCCTATGCTAAGATTGAAGGCCGTTCTTTCGCAAACATTAGACTTTTTGGATAAAACGTTTTTACACTTTGATGGCTATGGGTAAGGAAGGAATTACCAAAACAGTTGCAAGCGTATACAAACTTCGACGCGGTCGAAGTTAACCCCGGCCCTCTGGTTTTCATTCTTTTTTATTCTGCAAGTGATTTTTCAAAGTGTAGTTTGTGAGTTAGTGTATTTAACAAAAAACAGGTAAATAAAAAATGAACAAGGTTAGTGATCGTAGGAAAAGTGGGCTAAAATGTGTTATTAAGTCGTGCCTGAGAAGCCACAGAGATGGCTCAGAGCACTTTTCGGTACGTCTTTTTAAGTTAAGTTAAGGCTGTCCGTCGCCAGTGGGTTTCAAAATGTAATTTGCAATCTGACGTCAATGTTGACAAGGCGTTGATTTGCAACTTACATTTTGAAAAAAAATTTGTCCGCGTAAAATATCTGAAAGCAGGTGCTATACCGACTCTTCGCTTATTTGAAGAAGCCAACATAAAGTTGAATATCTCGGAAAGAGAAAATAATTATGATGTGTAGAGCAGTAGGCATTCAATAAACTTGGAATAGTTAACGAAGCACCCTATTTTTCTCTGGATGACCAGAAAATATATGGCATATATGATGTCCCCCACGTCACAAAATCCATTAGAAACATTCTAATGCGAGATTCTATTGAGACTCCTGATGGTACAGTCTCCTGGCATGTAGTGGTGAGATTGCTTGAAATTGACACAAGCAACACTTCTACAAGAATGTGCCCAAAATTAACAAGGAAACACATATTTTCAAATTCTTTCGAGAAGATGAAGGTTTAATATGCAACGCAGGTATTTAGCCAAACAGTATCATCCGCCATTAAAACATTCATTCAACATGGCAAATTTATTGACTGCGAAGATGTGGCAATATCTTTATCTAAATTTATAGAAAAAGTCAACAGGTTGTTTGAATGCTTGAATAGCAGTAATATTTATGATAGAAATCCGAATAAATCAGCGATCCAGAAAGACAGTGACAACGAAAAATACATAATAGAAATGAGAGAGTATTTTAAGAAGTGTCTATATCGCAGAAAAGTTTATTGTTTAAATGTAATAGTTCTATCAATAAACGCAATGCTAATGCTTACAAGCGATATTTGGAATGAAGGGCACGAATAAGCAACAGAGTCGGAATTCTGGGAACGTCCGTCCGTCAGGGGTAATTTTTTGCTCACGATTTATTTATTAGCTTTTTTGAATAGATGTAGATGTAGGTATGTGTAGGTGGGGAACATGGAGAAGATTAAATGTGAATTTAAATGGATATTGATTGTACATACTGTACATTGCAATCGGTAACGAATTCGAGCGGCGACCTTTATTATGCAGGTTTTCAATATTTGTATACTTAATAATATATATTTAATTAAATTTATATTAAATATACATATTCTAAACAATTTTAATAGTAAAAAGAAAATAAAAATGTATAAAAAAAAAAATATATAAAACAATATAATAAACTTTGGCCCGATCGCCATGCGAGCAAGCTATCAACAACGCCACAACCCCACTTCAAAAAATAAAAGAGAGGTCTCTAATTTATCAAATAAATCACATTTCTATTTTTTTTTTATTTTCAAAAAAACAAAAAAAAAAAAAAAAAACCTCCCCTTCTTCCTCCCACCACATAAAAAAAAAAAAAAAAAAAAAAAAAAAAAACACACACACATAAATACATCCTTCTACTTAAATTATTTATTTTAAATAGTTATAATCCTTGCGGCAAGCCACCGCTCTCACCTTCCCTCCAGCCCCTTTCTTCGGGGTTTCTCCCCTTTTTGGTTTTTCCCGAGTTTTTCTCTGGGTTCCCCCGTCAGAGAAATCTTTTAAAAAAAAAAAATTAAAAATTAAAAAATTTTATGTATTGTTAATGGTTAGTGATAAAGCCGAGTGAAGACTTTGGAAATGCCCTAGACACTCGAATTATTCTATTTATAGCAGACACATTTTGAGCATCGTTTATTTCGTTGGGGACAAATTTGAAAGTCAAAAAAGAAAAAAAATAAAGGAGAAAAATTAAAAATTTTTTAAAAAAAAAATTTTAAATTTTTTTTTTTTTTTTTTTTTTTTTTTTATATATATATATATAAAAAAAAGAAATATAAATATATGATGGAAAAAATAAAAGAGCAAAAAAAAGAAAAAAAATTTTATTTTGAAATATAAAATAAAAAAAGACAGGTATGTCACCTGTAACTATGGCATGTCCAACACTGCCCTTTGCAGGTTGACAATTGGTATGTTGAGATTGCAGGATGACTCGGCAGATTTGAGATGTTGCCTTTGGAGAAGCATTGTTGCTAGATATATGTTGATAAGCCTGGAAGCGTGACAACATTGGAAATGTTGTCGAGTGAGGTGTTAAGTCATTGGAGTCGGCATAGGCAGTCGAAAAATCAGACGTGCCGGAATAACACCTAAACTCGCTGCGCTAACAGTTTATTAATACAAAGTGAGAGTGAACAGTAGAAAGTATTCAAAGTAAAGAAAATGGAAAATACTAAGAACAATAATGGATATTCGACATCAGAAGTGGGATTGTCTCCACCGCAAATTAATCCTGACGACCGCTTGTGCATGATTTTGGAAGCGCAACACCGTAGTTTAATCGAGGTGATCAGTGCAGTTAAAAGTGGACGACTGGAGCAAGGTCGTACAAAATCAGTTGTCTTGCCAAAGTTTGACCCTGACTCTTTGGGATCAAGTGCTGCTGCATGGTGCTCGACTGTGGACCTAATACTGGCGGAGAATTCGTTGGAGGGCAGCGCACTTCTCATGGCCCTAAGCAAATCGCTGGAAGGGAGTGCGTCCAATTGGCTACCCCAAATTTCTTTTGCTGATATGACGTGGAACCAATTCAAGGAATTGTTTCTGCAGCACTTTGAAGGCACTGAAACCCCTGCTGCCACAATTTTCAACATTCTCAATGGCCGTCCAAACGAAGGAGAGTGCTTGTCATTGTACGGAAGCCGACTACTCACGTCACTGCTGTCAAAATGGAAAGGGATGACTATAGAGCAAGCTGCTATGTCAGTAATTTTAGCACACACTGCTCAGGTCGAGCCGAAGCTGCAACGAACAATTTTTACAACCAACACCAAGACGCGCAACGAGATGCTAAATGAGTTAAAAGCCTTTGCTGTTGGTAAAAGGAAAGACCATTCCGTTCCAGTAGACGCTGAAAACAAGCGAATGCGACTACAACTACAACCTGCCGTGAAATGTCACTTTTGCGGAAAAAACGGACACAAAATGGCGGATTGCCGTTTAAGAAGACAAGGAAACCAGAGATTTTCTCAGCACACTGCCCGTCCACCAGAGATGAAGAGAGGACCAATTATTTGTTTCAAATGCGGAGTTGCTGGACACATGAAGTCTGCTTGCCCTGAAGGATCATCATCATTGATACCGAAAAGAATTGAAGAAAGACGTGTAAACTTGTGCCAAGTTAAAGAACCCATTGGTACCCTAACCCAATCCGGTGAGTCGTACCCATTTTACTTTGATTCCGGAGCTGAATGTTCTCTTGTAAAGGAAGCAATATCACATAAGCTTTCGGGAAAACGAATTAACAATTTAGTCCTCTTGAAGGGCATTGGAAACCATACAGTAACTAGTACTTTGCAAATTTTGTCAAATGTTAAAATAAGTAATTATTTCCTTGAAGTTCTGTTTCATGTTGTTCTAAACGATAGCTTAAATTACGACATTATAATAGGTCGTGAAGTTCTTTATCATAATTTTAAGGTCATATTATCATGTGATAAGGTCGAATTTCTGAAAACAATATCTGTATGTGCTGTGGGTCCTGCCTTAAACTTTCTCTGATTTTTTCAAGTTTTTTTATTGACGGAATTCCAAAGAGTCGAGTTACAACCGGCCAATTGGAAATTCGTTTGATTGATCCAAACAAAACTGTTCAGAGACGACCATACCGGCTCAGTTTAGATGAAAAAAGAATAGTAAGGGGTAGGATTCAGGAGTTAATAGAGTCAAAAATTATTCGGCCTAGCTGTTCGCCATTTGCCAGCCCTATACTGCTTGTCAAAAAGAAAAACGGCTCTGACCGGCTTTGCGTTGACTATCGCGCGTTGAATTTAAATACTTTGGCCGACAGGTATCCGTTGCCTTTAATTAATGATCAAATCTCTAGACTGGGTGGGGCAAGATATTTTTCCTGTCTGGACATGGCAAGTGGTTTCCATCAGATTCCTATTCACCCAAATTCAATTGAGCGTACAGCTTTCGTTACACCGGAGGGACAATATGAGTTTTTGACGATGCCTTTCGGTCTTAAAAATGCGCCGTCTGTGTTCCAGCGCGCTGTAATGAAGGCATTGGGTGACCTTGCCTACTCGTTTGTCATAATTTACATGGATGACATAATGAGTGTTTCTCAAACAACGGAAGAGGCGTTCCAAAGGCTAGAAACTGTTTTGAAGGTTTTGTCACGATCCAGGTTCTCCTTTAATGTTTAAAGTGCTCTTTTCTGAAGTCGAGTGTAGAATACTTAGTTTTTGAGGTCAGACAAGGAGAAATTCGACCTAATCCTCGCAAGAAACAAGCTTTGATAGACTTACCGCCTCCACAGTCTGTTACTCAAGTTAGACAGTTCATTGGCCTGGCGTCATATTTTAGGCAGTTTATGCCAGGATTTTCACAAACAGTGAAGCCGTTGTATTGTCTCACATGCAAGAATAAGACATTCGAAAGGAAATTGGAACACGAGCAAATACGCCAGAGTGTAACAAAAACATTAACAGATGAGCCTGTGCTCACTATATATGATCCTAAGCACCCCATCGAATTACATACAGATGCTAGTATGGATGGCTACGGGGCGATCTTATTACATAAAATCGATGAAGTAAGTAAGTCGTCTCGCCGACTTAGGTATACCATACACCAGTAAAACAAATATTTCAAATTTATAATAACAAATGCATTTAAGTTTTTTTTTTTTCAAAATTCTGATTACATGCTTTTTAGCAGCATGTCTCAGTATCACGCAAGGTTACGAGCACCCTAGCGCCCCACCAGCCAACGGCCAACTGGACAAATGCTTATATGCATAACTTGGCTGTTTTTAGTTCGATTTTGATCAAAGCATTTTGCTGGGTATTAGTATCAAATTCAAGTGTGCCAAATTTGATTACATAAGGTAAAAAATTAAGTGAGATAATCGAGTTTTTCCAAATAACGGGGGAGGAAAGGGGCGTGGCAAAATCTTTGCATATACAAAATATGCTAGCTATTATAGTCTTTCAGAAAATCAAGTTTGTTTAAATTTCGTGGACGGAGGGGCGTGCCGCAAAAATTTGAAATAAACTTGACCACCGTAGGTAATACGTACCAAATTTGGTGACTCTAGCTCTTATAGTCTCTGAGATCTACGTGTTCATACGGACAGACGGGCGGACATGTCTATACCGACTTGGGTGTTGATCCTGATCAAGAATATATATACTTTATGGGGTCGGAAAAGCTTCCTTCTGCCTGTTACATACATTTTGGCGACTTTAATATACCATTTCACCCTATGGGTGTATGGCATAATAATAAACCTCATGTTGTTGAATATTACAGCCAACGAACCTTACCTTCATTATCTCGTTATCATTCATACGAACTAGAGACGCTGGCATTGTTCAATTCCATGAAGCATTTTCGTCACTACCTGCAGGGCCTACACTTTGTTGTTTACACCGACTGTAATTCGTTAAAGGCTTCACGCAGTAAAGTCGACCTGACGCCGAGAGTCCATCGATGGTGGGCTTATATGCAGTCATTTGACTTTCAAATTCAGTATAGACCTGGTGTAAAGATGGCCCATGTGGATTTCTAATCCATTACCTATTAAATTGTCTGCTCAGGCAGACAATTGGCTTCTTGCTGAGCAACAAAGAGATTCTGAGACTTCTTCGATCATTTCTAGACTTCAAAATGACGAGTTGGAGGAGGGTTTGGCAAACACGTAGAAACTTCGTTCAGAAATGCTCTTCCGAAAAATCCAACGGGATGGTAAATCTAGATGCCTTCCTGTTATACCCGGACCATTTAGGTGGTCGGTAGTGAATCACGTTCATGAGGCAATTGTAAATCTCGTTTGGGAAAAGACTTTGGATAAAATGTACAATTTCTACTGGTTCGAGAATATGCGTAAATATGTCTGTAAATTTGTAGATAATTGTATTACCTGCAGACTCACTAAACCGCCATCGGGCAAAATGCAAGTAGAGCTCCATTCTATTCCTAAAGTAGATATACCATGGCACACGGTGCACATAGATATAACTGGCAAGCTGAGTGGAAAAAGCGATAAAAAGGAGTACCTTATAGTATAAATCGATGCGTTTACCAAGTATGTTTATTTGTACTGTAAACGTAAATACTGAAAGTTGCGTCAATGCTTTAAAGTCATCGATATCACTTTTCGGCGTACTGAATAGAATCATTGCTGACCAGGGTAGATGTTTTACTGGAAAGGATTTTAGCAAGTTCTGCACCATGCAAAAGATAGGTTTACACTTGATTGCAACAGGTGCTAGTCGCGCGAACAGTCAGGTAGAGCGTATTCTGAGCGTGTTAAAACGAATGAAAAGTGCTATAGGCAAAATACAGCTGGCCATAAATTGCACAACAAATAGAACCACTAAAAATAGTCCTTTGGAATTGCTGTTTGGTAAAAAAGTTCGACCTTTAAATATGTTACATGTTTTTGAGAATCATAATAAAGTCGATATAATTTTTGTAAGAAAGATAGCTAAAGAAAACAGATAACTCCGCCTCCTATATTTGACAAAAACAAACTCAAAATTGTAAAATTCAAAGTAGGCGATTATGTATTGCTCAGAAATGAAGAGAGACATCAGACGAAGCTAGACTCAAAGTTCAAGGGACCATTCCAAGTGGCGGAGATAGTCGATGGCGACAGATATGTTTTCAAATCCATGGCTAATCGCTTATAAATATTCAAACGAATTCTTGAGAGGTATGCCGGCGGAAGGGATTCATACTGAGTTGGGCATGTGTGTTGATAGTGATTTTTTTTAGTTTAACATCCTTTATAATAAGATTGAATCAAATTGTCATTTCGGACTGAGCAATGCATGTCGTAACATTATTAATGTAACACACGAGGACGTGTGATGGTCAGGAGGGCCGTACAGAGTTGTACTATAATTAGTTTTCATCTAATGTTAATAAAATAAGGACTTTGGATGTTACTGCAAATATGAGTTTGGTGATTTATTAATGGATGGAATTTGGCTGATTAAGCCAGTTACGGGTAATTGAGTCAAGATAAGAGACCGTGCGAGCAAATAGCAGAGCAAATGGTACATTGGTATGTTGGAGCGAAATAGTTTGTGTTTGCCCTTGCCGGGATAATACAAGTAATACATAAAGATTATAATGGCTTGCCAATATGGATAACATGTATCTGGTTTATTCAATGTAGAATAATAAACGAAAAGGATCTTCACATTCTTTTACACGAGGACGTGTAACTTGTCGGAATGGCCATGTCGGAGAATTTAGAGTGCCTAAGAGTAGGCTAATGTTTTGTTAATGTTTGATATGTGAATTGACAGGTATGTCACCTGTAACTATGTGTCCAACACTGCCCTTTGCAGGTTGACAATTGGTATGTTGAGATTGCAGGATGACAAAGGCAGTATATTTGATTGAGTCTGGATGCATTTGCACATGGTGGAACCCGTTCTTCAAGTCCAAGATAGTGAAGAATGATTTACCACCCAGATGTTCGATGCAATCATCTAACAGAGGAATCGGAAAATGATCTCGAACTGTAATTTTGTTCAACGGCCGGTAATCTACACACTTTCTCATGGTGTTGTCCTTTTTGTTGCGTTCATGGTACGACAGAAGGCGGGGGCGGCAGAAAATTGGAGTTTGGCTAGGCTATTTTCATCTCATAGTTCAAGGGCTTAACGAAATCTGGGGCACCTGTACTTATGCAGTGGAAATAATAGACTTCAAGTCTGCGGTTTGCTCTTCCAGTAACTTGGGCTCTATAATCTAAATTATAGACATATAAATCATTGACAGCAGGGACCTCAATGGCATTTATGGCCATAAGTGCATCATTCAGTGTTTCCGGAGGTACAGCAGAAGTTTTTGGAAGGGGAGAATCAGAGAATAATTCGGCAGATACAATCTCACTCCTATCGTACGGCAGTATCGCTATCTCTTTCCTCAATATGTCAAAGGACTTCAGAACAGCAGTGAGTTTCACATTTATACATTCAGTCGGTTTATTCATAAGTAACATAGATTTTTTTCATATTTAATTTTTTTCAGTTTACAAAGTCTAATTTTGATTTTATACAGGAGATCTCTGCCTATAATCATCGGCAGTTGCTTTGTTGGGCAAAACTTCAAACGTATGAATGATCTCCGTGTTGTGGGGGTGCACACTACACTGGTCTTGGCCCAAAGACCTAAGTTGGCTATTTTCTAACCCACGGCAGTTCAATCTACTGGGACTAAGACGGCAGTTGGGGGGGACTTCGAATTCACGGATAAAACTCTTCGGACTGCCCGAGTCGAGAAGGGAAAACATATTTATAAATTTCCTATCTTGCACTTCATCACAAACAAAAGCAACACTCACCAGTTGTAGATGGCTCAATCTATCTCCCACATCATCAGAAGCAGCAGCGGCAGTGGTGGCGGCGGCATTTCCATCCGAGACGGGCAGTTTTTATAAATGTGGCCCACCATGCCACACTTGAAGCAGGAACTCGGCAGTCGGATCGGCTTCGGTTGGCTGCACCTTCACTCTGAGACTTTGCTTGGAGGCCGCCGCCTGCATACGGAAGCGCTCGTAGCGTTCCAGTAGGGGCTTCAGTTCGGCCACCGTACGAGCTGAGTACAGCATACCGACTCGAGTAGAGTTGTCCCGCAGTCCATCGATGATCATGTCGACCAACTCGTTCTCCGGAATCGGAGCATTCATGGCAATCTCCTGCATCTCGATTGCGAATCTCAAGCATCCTTCGCCTGCCTTGATGCGCCGGCTACGCAGAGCGTGGTACACCTCCTCGGTAATGCGCGAGCGTCCAAACTCTCGGAGGAGGATTGCTTTGAGTACTCTGTAGCTGTGCACCGATACCGTGCGCAGCAACACGGCCGCCGTCCCCTCTAGCATGCGACGGCATGCAATCAAATGTAGGCGGTCATTTAACTGCAGGATTTCAAACGCGTCCTTCAGATCGTTCAACCATTTCTTCACATCATATGCCGTATCCGCTGAGAATCGAGCAACAATGCTCTCGATCACACTCAAGTCACTGACTTGCTGCCTCGGCTCTCGGAATTCATCCAACCTCTGTTGCAGCTTGAGGATCTGCTGCTGCAGCTGTAGCACTTCATGCTGTTTCCGAAGCGTCTTCAGTTGCTCGTCCAGACTGGGAGAGGCGGAAGGAGCAGGTGTGATGGCGGCCGCGGCAGACGGCACGGAGGGTACTAGGGCGGGTATATTTTCCCATGGGTCCGCGGCCCAGTGAACGTCAGGCAGACATGTAGGCGGCGGACACCGCGTCAGCGGGTGCGGCAGAGGCGGGCACAGCCGGTGCGGGTGCGGCAGCGGCGGGCACAGCAGAGGTGGGTGCGGCAGCGGCGGCGGGTACGGCAGTGGATGCGGCGGCCGCGGGTGCAGCGGTGGTTGGCACGGCGGCAATATGTACCGCAGCGGCAGGCACAGCAGTGGGTACGACATCAGCGGCGGGCACCATGGCAACCGGTACTGCAGCGGCAGGCACAGTAGTGGACATGTCAGCAGCGGCCGGCACAGTGGCAATAGGCACCGCGTCGGCAGACACAGCAGTGGGCGCGGCCGCAACAGACACGGCAATGGAGTCAGTGGCAGCGGCGGGCGTGGAGGCGGCCACCTTGGATGCGGAGCGTGTGGCCTGCCATGTACCGCAATATATATCCTTTTGGGTAGTCATCCCACTTCTGAGTTGTAAAGTCTTATTTATTTTCTGAAAAATATAATTGTAAGTAACGACGGCAATAGATTAATTTTTAGCTGCGCAGCTAGTGTGTCTGTCTCATTTGGTCGTTTTCGGAAGAAAAAGGAGGAACTCTCCAGTGTGGCCTTAGGCCGCATACCGATATTTTCTCTGGGCAACTTAATACTAACAATCGATACTTCAAAATACTGACTTACTACTAACTATCGATACTTGCAATTCTGACTTACTATTAACAATCGGTACTTAAAATACGGGCTTCGATATAAGTGTGAACATTTAACAGAATTGAAAAATAACTATTTAGTTAATGATATTTTCTTGAATTGTTCATTTTGTTCTTATCTCCCATCTTGCCTCTTATCTCCATGAACCTTCCAGTAGATAATGGTTTTGTAAAAGTATCAGCCAATTGATTTTCTGTGGGAATATACTCAATTGAAATAAGATTATTTTCTACTTGCTCTCTGGCAAAACGATATTTAATATCTATGTGTTTTGACCGCTTCTGACATGATGAACTAATGGCTATGCTTATACAACCCTGGTTATCTTCAAATATTTTGATAGGTTTGTCTAGTTTAATATAAATACTTTTTGAAAGTGACTTCAGCCATAAGGCTTCTCTTACAACTTCAAACAAGGCCATATATTCTGCTTCAATAGATGATGCCGCTACTGAATTCTGCCTTCTTGTATTCCAACAAATAAGATTGGAGTTAAACATTTTAAAAAGATAACCTGTTGTGCTTTTTTTATCAGTTTCATTCCCACCCCAATCAGAGTCAACATAGCCAATGTTGATCTTCAACTATTGTTTTTAAGATTAAACAATCGTTTATGTTTATGAGTGGAAAAGTAACGATTAAGATGGAATTTATATTTTTCGGCAATTACGCGATGACATATGAAACATTCTGCCACATTGTTCAAATTTAATAAAAAAAAAATTGATTTTCCCATTCGACATCCCACATGTTTTCGGTAAAGAACAAAATAAAAAAGTAATATACGAAATAAAAAAATAAGTAATGCAGCAAATTACAGTTGTTAATCGCATCAAATAGTCTTTACAAAGACTATTTTTTAAACAAATTCTAAATAATTACTATACACAAAAAAATGAAACCAATTGCACAACACTTTTACACAAATTGGAGGGCCAATTATGACTAAAAAGTAGACCGCGGGTTCGCCAAAATCTTGACTTTTAGGTAGGGGAGTCAACCATTTTTACCTACTTTTGCTAAAAATAGATTTTTTGTTCCATTTCCCATTCCCTATTTTTATCGTATGCATTTTCAAACAGCGACAAGTGCAAGAAACCGCAAGTGCATGTAGAATTCTCTGAAATTGCACTCTTTCCAAGTAGGTAATACTTCGGCCAATGCTCCAAGATTCGATGATGCATTTCGCCCATGTTTTCTGTGCAATCTTTGACACGAAAAAGACAAAGAAAATGTCTAAATGGAATATTTGCATAATATGAATATTTTATATGCATAAATAAATACATTTTTCAATTATTTTGTGCTTTGAATTTTTAATTGGAAATATTAGATCATGATATTTTTGCAAAAGTTGCCAGTTACTTAAAAAGAATGAAGGCATTAATTTTTTTATGAGTAGCGATCGAGCAAAGCGACATGCTGTGTGTCGAAATGCTGAGCGCAATTAAATCCACTCTCATGCTCTGTGTGAGGACTTCGGCAGCCGTTCGGTTACACGCATACGAGCCGAACGTGTCCGTCCCCCGGGGGATATGGGTGCCGGGCTCTGGTTTACACTTTCGGAACTCTGTCTCACACTTATTCGTATGTCCAAGCCGAGTGAACCAAGCATATCGTACGAACGAATGAATGCATGCAAACGAGCAGCACATGCCGAAAAATCCCGTAAAGCAAATGCGAAAATAGTGTGAAGCATGATGAAATAACATAAGGTGGTCTTGTCGGCAAGAGACATACACTTAACGTATGCTTGCAATAAGTGCGAGTGAAAGGAGTAGAATACTGAGTATTGTATTGAGTGTGAGTGAGACAGTGATGTGACTACACTGCTGCGCAGTGAAGTTAAGTGTATACTTCGGTAAGCTTCGGCTTCCGACGAGACCACCTTATGTTATTTCATCATGGTGTGAAGCATGTACCGAAAACCGAACCGAACCGAGTACTTGGTATGGTTCAAATCATGATGAAATAACATAAGGTGGTCCCGTCGGCAAGAGACATACACTTAACGTATGCTTGCAATAAGTGCGAGTGAAAGGAATACAATACTGAGTGTTGTATTGAGTGTGAGTGAGACGGTGATGTGACTGCAATGCCGCGCAGTGAAGTTAAGTGTATACTTCGGTAAGCTTCGGCTTCCGACGGGACCACCTTATGTTATTTCATCATGGTTCAAATATCCTGCCCGTTCTCGGTATATCGAATTGTAAAGCAAATACCCGACAACATATGTAAATACATTTTCCTCGGTCCAGACTCGATGTATACGATATGAAATACATACATATATATCTGTAAATAAATTGATTTTATACAAATATTACCAGAGCTTGCAAATAACAGTTGACCGATTCTTGGTGTTCGCAAATAAGTGTTGTAAACCGACAGTTTGAGCAAAAAACTCAAAGAGCAACAGTTTCAGTTGTTTGCTCGATGAATCTGTTTTGCTCTGAACAAACCCGATTTTTTTCGATTCTTTTGCTCTGGTTATTATCGGACACTTTAATCTCTCACAATGAAGCAAAGTTTTTTTGAGTATGCTTTGCTCGAAAAATGAACACAAAAAAATGAATTATAGAGTTGTTTTCCCTTCTATTTTAGTGTATCAAATCGACGGGTTCGCTTATTTGAGTGATTGAGGCAAATATTTTTCACTTTTTGTTTTGCGAAGTGTAAAGCACACGCATACATTGACAATTTTTATTGGCTCTCTTTGTTCCTACTCCTGCTGTAATACACTCTTTTCGCTCTAATTTTTGCAAACTTTGCATTCTTATTGAAATTAGTGGATCAGACTCCGAAAATACATTCCATTAATTTGGCCAGGAGGAAAGTTCTAATATTTTTGTCCACCCACGTAGAATAAGCAGAGCTCTTAATATTGGAGGTTACAAATGCAGAATTCCTCGCAAGAAGCCCCTTATAAATGAAAAACCCGAAAGCGACGTCTAAAGTTTGCAAAAATACACCTTAACAAGGAGATAGAATTTCGGAAACTAGTTTTATTCACTGATGAGTCCAAAATACAACATTCAATTATGATGGCAAGGCCAAAGTTTGAAAAAACCTAACACTGCCATGGCTCCCAAGTATCCGACTATAAAGCATGGTGGTGGCAGCGTCATGGTTAGGGGAGCAGTTGCAGTCACAGATCTAATTGGAAGAAAACCTGAAGACATTTGTGGACAAACTAGGTTTAGGATCGAGCTGGATCTTCCATCAAGATAACGATCCAAAGCATACCTCACAAATTGTCAAGGACTAGCTACTCCATAATGCGCTACGCCAACTATAATCGCCTCCACAAAGCCCAGATTTGAACATTGAGCATGTTTGGTATATCTTAGAGCGAAAGATTTGTAAACATCCTATTAGTAGTCAGATTCTTAAAAAAATGTTGTTGGAGAAATGGCATAATATATGTATACGTATGTCGGTGGATGAGCTTGAAAATTGAAATCAGCTTCAAGGCCCATACGTTTACAAGCGATTATAGATTCTGGTGGTGGCCCAACAAAACATTTGTGTATATGTAATTAAGATTCCTTACTATATCTAATTTTCCAAGTTCGTATGTATAATTAGATTTAAAATAAAACAGTAATTTTTTCTTGCAAATTCTACAGATCGGAAAAAATTGTGTGTCGTCGTGTGTAGCGTTTTATCCACAACTACATATACATAAGAGCAACTTATAATCCAAATAATTTCTTTACTCTTTTCCACTCAGCAATATATATGTATGTATATATATCCGCTATTTTTTACTCTTTCGCACTCACACGCCTTGCAAAGTATGTTTATTATTGACTACGCCATGCAAACGAAGGTAACACGAGCCTATCTGTCTTGCTTTCATCAGTAATACTTGCTGATGTTCCATGAGAGAGAAAAAGAGAGCGAGTGTATGTTGTTTAAACATATGTAGCGATGTAATCGCTGGTCAGTTACTTCGCTCTAACTGGCGGCGCTGACCAATTTGCTCATTGCTATGAGCTTCGAAGCTGCTCTCTTGAATGCAACCAATTGCAGAGGAGTTCAATTGTTTGACCAATCAAATTGTTTCTGCGGGCAAATACGTATTAGTTTTCATCCGCCATTGTGATACTGTATTTGGTTTTCTTCGTTGATTTTCATGCTCTTTCGTTGAAATTTATACAAAGTATATTTGGAAGCATGAAAACTAAATTTGTTCATTTTCCAGATGTTACAAGTGCTGTGTTATTGTAGTTTTGCTCGTATTTTGATTCAGCAAGGTGGAGGATCGGGGCCAAGGTTTGGCAGTAGATTCCGGAGTGTTCGTGAAATCGAAAGACTTATTGGTAAATTTCATTTTACAGTGCGTAGTGGACATGATAAACCTTACACAGTATGGAGAAGAGAGAATGAGGCTATAAGGGAGAAATATCAAAGAAACTAACTTCGGCTATGCCAAAGTTTTTATACCCTTGCAGTCCTTGGCAATTATATATATACATTTTGAAATTTCTTTCCCTGCAACTCAATTCGTCAATACACAAACAAAACATTCAAATTATTACTCTTTTTACTGCAATTTTTCTTCTTCTTTTATCATTTCTTAAGCAAAGCACGGCACGCATACACATACAGTTCATGAAGCGTTGCGTCTGTGTGCATGTGTATGCATGTGCTCTGTTGATTTGATGATGACGTAGTAGGCAGCAGGCAGATTTGAGCCGATTTACATTGACTGTAACTTGTGTTCTATTTATCCGATCAGATTCAAATTTTGGGATCTGAGATATTATATCCAATACCATTGTATTGGTTAGTTTCATGGGGATACTCGAATTGCAAAAATGTTTCTTCTAGTCCGATCCTGACAATTTTCATACTTTATCTGCTCCGGGCTAAAAGTAGCTCAAATATCAAATTTCATTCCGATAGCCAGCGTGAAGTTGATTTGCACAGACGGACGGACGGACAGACGGGCATGGCTATATCGACTCAGCTTCTCATGCTGATCAAGAATATATATACTTTACGGAAAACGTCTCCTTATGTGCGTTACAAACATCTGACCAGTTTTATAATACCCTCTGCAAGGGTATAAAAACGTGATGTCAACAGAGGAGCAAAGCGGTGGAAACGTATTGGGTTGGGGATGTATAGCACCATTGGACAAATGGTGTTTTAATGAGACCAAGATGGACAACAGCAGTGCTGTTTTGAATGATAGTAAACTTAATTTCCAATTTAATAATGCATGTTTTTTAAAAAACCATCAAAAATTAGATAGTTTTCAGTTCTGACTGCCCCTTACATACATTTCTGCGTTTTTAATATTCCATTTCACCCTATTGTTGCATGGCATAAAAAGCACTGTATATGAATGATTTTTCATGTGTCGCTCTCTCCGACGTTCTCGCACCAAACAGAATGTTTGGAATGGAACAGAGGCCGAAAACAGAGACCCAAACGATTTATCGTCAAAAAAAGCAAATACATTTATAAATTTTTCATGTCCGTTAAGTTAGCGACACTGTCAAAAAAGAGTTAGCGACAGTCCTGTGTTAACTTTGTTGCATTTGTATTTTTTAATTTTGCAATTTCATTCTATTTATTACCTTTTTTAAACAAATAAGGTCTTAAATTACTAAAAATAAATATATTGAAAATTTTTCCGCGAAAAGGCCTTTTTTCGTCCGTGTCTGTCGAACATCGGAGAGAAAAAATCGATGTTTTTTACGAAAATAGAAACATCGATGTATCGATACTACATCGATGTTTCGCACAGCTCTAATGGGCACCTGTTGCCGGCAAATTTTGTTCAATGGCAATTCGCCTTGCACCTTTTTGTTCATTCGCCTTGCAATTTTTTGATATTTCGCCCTGTATAGCAATTCGCTGCTCAATTTGAGTTTCGCCCCCCAATAGAAAACCATGCCAACAAATTTTAGTTGCAGATTAGAGCTGGGATACTATCGATAGTGGCCCCACTCGATAGTTTCGCCTCCGATAGTTTAAACTATCGATACTATCGATAGTACTATCGGAAATTTTAAACTAATAAATTTTAATTTTTGGCAAACAAATTCTATATATTTTGTCTAAAAAAAATAAGAAAAATAAAAAATTCAAATGTCTTAATTTTTAAAAATAAAAAATTATATTATTTTAAATGTGTGTGATGTAACTTAAAATATATATTTTTTCTGAGATCATATATTTCATTTGTTTCTCGCAACTATTTTACAAACATAATATGTTTTAAAATAAAAAAAAATGTACCATTTCAAATGGTTTCTTAAGTTTTTAAATGTGTGTAATGCAACTTAAAATATTAATTTTTTCAGAGATCCTATTTCATTGATCAAACATAATATGTTTTGAAATAAAAAAATGTACCATTCCAAATGGTTTCTTAAGTAAGAAATTGTTATTTTCACAGCTTTAGTTTAATTAGTCTCGTCGTTTATCCATTGGTTTTTTTGCAGGAATATGAGTTGGTTCACATATTTTTCCTTCATTGCAGCTCGCCGGTCTGTTATTATGGCACCCGCCTTGCTAAATATGCGCTCCGATTCTACGGAGCTTGCCGGGATCGATAAGTATTTGGTAGCGCAACGGCTGAGGCCATCAAATTGACTTTCATTAATCTGAAAAAAGGAAATTTTAAAACACATAAAACACAACAAATTGATTCAATTAGCTACCTTCCAAAACTGAAGCGGGTCTGTATCGTGAGCTGCATTGCGCTGTTCAAAATATTGCCTCATCATAATTATTGCGTCCGCCCTATTGTTAGACCGCTTCTCTTCAACTTTTTTTCCCATGAATTTAAATAGAAAGGGTGAATCCTCTGGCAGTTCCTCATCTTCAGGTTGATTTTGTGCTAGTTTTTTTTAAGCCGCTCAGCTCGTTCTCCAATTTAATTGCAGCCTGTTGAACATTGCCATCACTTTGAAAGCCCTCCTTCTTAAATCGCGCATCTAACAGAGTTCCAAGTCTAGGATCTGTCCTTGTTTCATAGGGGAACAGTTTTGTTTTAACTTTTTGTATCAGTAAAGCGCAAGTCTCACTGCCAACTGTTGTTAGCATTGTTGGCAAGAGCTCCTCTAAGCTTTTGGTTAATGCCAATATTGCTGGGATTATCAACGAAATGGTCACCGTATTGGCCGCTGATGTGTGCCTTGTTGCAGCTTCGAAAGGCCTAAGAACAGTGCATATATCCTTAATGACACGGAACTGGTCCTCGGATAAGGGAATCGGCGCACCTCGCGATTTTAAAAGAGTCGCTAATAGCGGTTCCCTTACCTCCAAAATTCGTTCCAGCATATAAAATGCACTGTTCCATCGCGTAGGTACCTCTTGCAGCAAATTAAGAGGATTGCTGCTGCCCTGCTCTTCTTTGAATTTGGCTTTAGCGATGGAGCTACTCTTCATAAATGAAACAATTCGTTTCGCGCTAGTTAAGACTTCCTTCACATTTTTGTTTGATAACACATCTTGTACGACAAGGTTCAATGTATGCGCGAAGCACGGCGGGTGTCTTTTTCCAAAAATTTCGCACGCCTTTATCATTACGGGTGCACTGTCGGTCACTACAGTTTGTATTTTGTCGTATATTGCCCATTCATTACAAATTTGACGCAATGTGGTGGCAATATTCTCACTATTGTGATTGGTTTGATCAATTAGTGGCAGTGTGCACAGTTCTGCCGTTTTTAAGGAAAAGTTGTCGATGAAGTGAACTGTGACAGTTATATAGCTCGTGTTTGCTCGCGATGTCCAAGAGTCTGTCGTTATAGAGCAATATTCCATTCTTTGCATAATAGCCTTTAGTTTTAGCAATGAATTATTATACATATTTTGTATATGTACGTCTTTTAAAGTTCTGCGACTTGGTAATACATATTTTGGGTCCAAAGCTTTCACAAAATCTTTGAAGCCGACGTCCTCAACAATGCTAAAAGGCTGCAAATCAAGTGCTACCATTCGGGCAAGACACTCATCTATATGTGCCTTCCTGGTAGATGTGGTATTATAACACTCACCGCTCGAAAAATATTTATCCACTTTCACTTCATTTTTTCCATCCTGCAGTACAAGGGAATGGAACCGTTTCAAGTGGTCCATTAAATTTGATGTGTTCCCACTTGTTCGGTATTCCTTTGTGCAGTATCGACATTTTGCATACATCCTGTTTTTAAGATGGTCAAAATGATTCCATACACTTGACACAATTTTCTTTTTTTTGCATGCAACTTCATCATTGGAGTTTCGTTCAGTTAAAACAGTTGATGTTGATGCAGTTGATGTTGATGCAGTTGATGTTGATGCAGTTGATGTTGATGCAATTGATACAGTTGCAGTCGATGCAGTTGCAGTCGATGTAGAAGGAGAAGAAGACAAAGCACAATCTTTTTCTAAAAAGTGATCAAATATATTAGATACACATTTTACATACTTTGTATAAAAACACTTACTTGTTCTAGCCACAAATCTGTCCATTTTGAATGAGGAACTGCCATCCATATACTAATACTTCAATATTTATTGACTAAAAAGTGGAGGATAAATGTTTATTAATAAAAATGTACCAAAAAAGTTAACACTTTTTCACTTACACGTGTCTATTTGCACTCAAACTCATTGAAGCACCGATAGTCACTATCGACAAATTACCATCGATATATCGGACTATTTAATACTATCGATAGTATCGATAGTGCCATCGATAGTTTTCCCAGCTCTATTGCAGATGAGATTGTAGGGGATAAGATGAGCTTTAATATATGTAAACCACTGTACTGTAGTATTATTGTTAAATAATATAATATAAATATATGTATAACTAATAAATAATGAGGAGCATCCGCAAAAAAGAAAATCGGAGAGGAAAGAAATTTTTTCGTTACAATGTTTTTTTTTCCAATTTTATGTTTTCGTCTTACTTACACACACACACGCATATACCACAAACCAAAAAACGTTTACACCACCCTCCAGTACCAAATGTCCGCGGTCGACAATGTCGCCGCATCATCGACTATACAGACGTCGGCAGAATTAAATTCTGCCGGCGTCGACAAGCAAAGGCCAGCCGACGGTGCCCGAACTATCCAATGTCGTTGTCGAAACACTTCGACTACCGAAAAGAATTGAAAAAATGCAGCGTCAAATAATATTTATTTTCATTACGGCTTTTCCATACCCTTCTTACTTATGGATGAGGAAAAAATTTGAACATTATTACCATATATTTATGTATGTACATATTATTTTTATATACACATAATTTGTTACTTATAAATTAATCATTAAATAAGCATGTTCTTTTGATGTGAAACATATGTAAATTTTACATAATATTACATGCATCGTCGGTTATGGCCAAGCATACTCTGTGTTTTCGGCACGCGACAAAAAGAAAGACAAAAAGAACAAAGTTAAAGCGGAACATTGCATTGTTGTTTTTATTTACCATTTCGGCACGCGTCGCTTTGTTATTTTCGTTTCTCTTTCCATTTGATTTAGAATTGCGTACAAGATAGTTGTCACAAAAGTGAGGAGTAAGAAACTTGTGAAAAATTACAGTGAAAATATTCAAAGTATTCAAAATATATAAAGGTAAGTTTACAATGTATTATAATGACTTTCTAAAAATTATTCTATTTCTTTGAATATATTTCAGAAAGCATCGTTGGTCAACCGAGTAAGTATTTCAATGAAATACCTAAATATTCAAGTTGTAAAGTGAAATAATCGACGGTACGTCGGCAGATCTTCTTTGCATGTGCGTCAGAGGACGTTCCATCGACATTTGCTTTGAATGTCGACCTTTGATCAACGAATCTTCTTTTCATGCGCTTCAGAGGACGTTCCATCGACAATTGCATTCAATGTCGATAGTGTTGTCCATACAAAAATAAAATAAATAAAATTTTCTTTTAATTAATTTATTCATTTATTAAATTTTTATTTCACAGCAATATTTGAAAAATGTAATTTATTATATTATATTCATTTATTATTAATTATACAATTTTTGCAAAGGTATAACAATAAACATAAACAATAAATTATGTTTCTTCTAATGCCTTCGTACGGCGATTCTTCATTTTGTTCACTGTATTTTTGGCGCAGCCGATGGCATTTCGGAGCACCTTCTCCGCCGGCTGTCCTCTTTCAGACATCTGAATGGTTTCGGAAAGGATAAATATATATTTATAGAGATATATAAAAATTAAAATACGAAAAGTTGTATTTTTACCTAGTAAGCAGCTTAACACCTGGGAATAGGTTCTAAGGCTTAACTTCCCATTTTTTCCATCTAAATTGTGCGATTCAAGCAGGTCATCTGGGAAAACCTTTCGTATTGTTTTCGTAATGGCCGCTTGGGTCAGCAAAGTATTCATTCGTTGCATCTGCGAACAAATAAGAAATATCCGTGAATAACACTACTTCTGAATAAAAATTCATTGATATTTACACGGATTCGCTAAAGGTATTTGTAATAACTTAGAGAGGCTAAAAAGAATAAATATGTATGTACATAAAATTTTTTAGAGTCCGGCGTTATCTTATGCTTCATCTTTACTAAGTCCTCCACAGACTCCAAGGGGAATAAAGCGGAGTTGTCGTCTGTCTTGTCGCTCACCATCCGCATTAACTGCTTTGTTAGGGCAGCTTGTGTCGCCAAAGCATCATTGAGATGGCTCCTCATCTCATCCATTTTTTTCCCAAAATTGGCCTTCATTTGCTCCATCCTTTTTAGCAGATCGGCGGTGCCTGAAATAAATTTCAAATGAAATTTTACAACTTGAATATTTGGGTATTTCATTGAAATACTTACTCGGTTGACCAACGATGCTTTCTGAAATATATTCAAAGAAAATGTATTAGAATAATTTTTAGAAAGTCATTGTAGTACTTACTCGATGCTGGTGCGTCGAAGCTCAAGCGCATAACTTTCGGGGGTGTTCCTTGTCCAGCCATTCTACTTAAAAGGAAAAATGTATTAATTTCTATTTCCACAGTGAATAATGAAACACAAGGAATTTTTTTTTTTTTTTTTTTAGGTATTCGAACCATGGTAGGTGAATCTTCAAAAGATGCCTAATGCGCCGTCGCATTAGGTATGTCCGATTCATAATGGAAATATGCCTACGGATTAAACACCTCCATTGAAAATGGAACCTACTAAAAATGCAAAAATGGAACTAACACTAAACTATCCTTGTAAGGCATTTCATCCGGTTTGGTTACGAAATCGAAAACTCTAAACATTTCTACAGATTGAGCCATTTCCAATTCTGCTAAATAAATGCCTACACTACATGAAACTATGGGCTCGTTATAAAAGCTACTAATGTTAATAAATCTCCTACCTAAAATATATATTTCTCCTAACTCTTCTTCAAATGAAACTATCTGAATTGGGATGCTTTCTCCAACATAACAAAAATTATCTGGCTTTCTATTGGTAAGAGTGCATCCCTTTATTTTGAGTACATTTCTAACTAATTCTGTTTCTTCCTCCCTCCCTACATCGAAACTATCTTCTACAATTTTCCTATATACTTGTAAAAGTTGTGTAGGCTTTCGGACAAATCTTTTCAGAGTTTGCAAATAATTTTCAAACGAATAAGAAGACCCTGAAATCGGATCTCCGATTTGATTCACAGTCTCTTTTATGTGTAGTAAGCCATGATTATTATAGAAAACAGTGTTTTCCCCAAACACAAGAGGAAAATTCTCAACCAACAAGTTTAACATTCGTTGAGAAGTTTCCACATTAGAGACTCTATGTGTTTGGGAGCATAGCACTCTGTAAGCACAGTGCAGCAATAAAAATTCATAATACTGGTCATCATTCATTGTATCTTTAAGAGCTACAACAAAAACTGCCTGTACTCAGTTGCTTTCCAATTAGGAAGCTCTAACAATGTCGTTGGCTTCCTTGCAAACTCGTTAGGAATGTACTTCCGCATCGACATTAATATATCGGAAATGTTTTCTTCACTTTTGGAATTTTAGTAATAATTTTATTACTATTTACTCTACTCAAAAATTTGGGCATGACACCCAATTCAACAAGATGCATGCAATCCAGAGGAACTTGAGTTATTTCACAGCAATATTTGAAAAATGTAATTTATTATATTATATTCATGGGCAAGGGTATAACAATAAACATAAACAATAAATTATGTTTCTTCTAATGCCTTCGTACGGCGATTCTTCATTTTGTTCACTGTATTTTTGGCGCAGCCGATGGCATTTCGGAGCACCTTCTCCGCCGGCTGTCCCCCTTCAGACATCTGAATGGCTTCTGAAAGGACAAATATATATTTATAGAGATATATAAAAATTAAAATACGAAAAGTTGTATTTTTACCTAGTAAGCAGCTTAACACCTGGGGATAAGTTCTAAGGCTTAGCTTCCCATTTTTTCCATCTAAATTGTGCGATTCAAGCAGTTCATCTGAGAAAACCTTTCGTATTGTTTTCGTAATGGCCGATTGGGTCAGCAAAGTGTTCATTCGTTGCATCTGCGAACAAAGAAGAAAATAAAATTGATACAAAAAATAAAAATTTCCTTATAATTGGCCAGTTTGTTTTATACAGTTCTTTGAAATCCCCATCCGTTTTCTCAACCTGCTGTTGGCAGCAACAGTTCTAAGGTTTTTCTTGGTGTTTATTTTTTTCCTTAAAACCCTACATTCATGGTCGGATAAATTAATATAATTTGCACGTTCATTTTTAAAATATTTGACGGAAATGCGAACCATCTTATTTGAGTTGTGGGATAAAAGAATTGTTACGAAATGTTGGAACCATTCCACAAAGTCCCCTGTTCGTGATATAATATAACCCACACCCAAGGCATTTCTTAAAAATTTTCTAAATGGTACATTTTGCAAGCCAATTATGCGATCAATATCAGCACACATTATTTTAGCATAATAGCTTGTGCAAAATTATATAATACCTGATAGCACATTTCATTGTATTCTGTTAAGGTATAACAGCATTTTTCTTTAAAAACTGCTGAAATAATAGCAAAACATACATCGGTTATGATGCGTTTGCATCTTTCTTTAAGGAAGATATTTAATTCACACAATAAGCGGCCTATGTCATAAGTTGAGTGATTAGAAAGAACGGAAGGAAATATCCTCTTTTCGACTACTGTCTTATAACACATTCTGTGGTGGCTATGTGCAACGTATGTATTTGGAAGTTTTCTTGCAAAAATCGTATGTTAGACACATTTCATAGAAATTTGCAGGTAAATGTTTTATGTATGAAAACACATTTTTTATAACATTTTATATGCATCAATAAATGGATATTTATCCAAATCCATTTTGCTTATTACCATCAAGGTTCATATCATTGCTTGTAACGTTGAGCAAATTTTCCCTGTGCTCAAATGGTGTGAGGTGTCGAAGGGCTTTCTGTTCAAGCAAACGATTAATGCCCCTAGGTTGGTAAAGGTTTTTGAAGTCCTGCACTTTCATATTACAGATTTAATGACGATAACCACTTTCACAATCTCGTAAGAGAGATGGCTGCTCAACCATTTCAACATCTTTATTTAAACTGGTATTTCCTTTTCTACAATTTTTTCGTAAGCACTGCAATTTGCTTTTTATTAGACTTTCGTCTGGGGGTTGTGAGGACTATTGTAACTCTGATGAGTCGAAACAAGGAATATTTGGTTGGGGTATGTTAATACTATTATTAATTAGGCTTTTCTCAGTTTCAACTTTAGGAAACATTCGTTTATAGCATTTTTTACAAATAAACGCCATTTACGACATGAACCGTTCACTTTGAAGACTCTTATTGAGCCTTTCATTTGCTAAATTAGCATTACTTACAAATCGATGGCTTTTTAGCACAATTCTAAAGCCTCGAACTTGCAATAAAAGGGGGGAAAAAGTAGTAAGTCAACTATGAAAATTCATTTAAATTGAAAGTATTGCTCTCTTGTTTTTGGTTTCCCGCCTCTCATCTTCTGGACTTCCGCCGGTGTGAGTGCGTCAAAAATTATCATCGAATTTCTCCAAGCCGTTCCACATTTTGTTTTTGCAAGAGCCAGCTTCTTCTTCCCCGAACGTTAACCAGCTGCGTGGTGAAAGTCCTCAAGTCCGCAAGTCCTTGGCGCAGCCGCATCCACTTTTTCTGTGGCTGTGCGCCCATCGGTTTCTTGTCCTTGTTCCTCTGCATTGCCTGCATATCGCCTTTGCCGTCACTTTCTTTTCATTTCTTTCGCTTTCCTATTGATTGCCCAGCTTCTCCCGTTGGTGTTCAACGTTTTCTCTCCCTCTATCGACGCTGCCATCGCCCGTCGTTCCCTCTGATCCACTCGTTATATCAGCTTTGCCATGTTGTTGCCCTCTCACACATACTTGAAATTATTCAGCATACATAATTGCTTTACTTATTCTATATTTAACTAATGTATTGTCTAAATTAGTTAACATGATCATTCGTTTAATTAATTAAAAAAATTGTTGTATCTTAATACAACACATACAATATATTTTCAACATCTAGAGCAGGGGTAGGCACCCATAGCCTGTGCGGGCACTTTTCTTCGGCATTTGATCGTTTTACAATCTGTGTGCGTGCCGAAGTCAACAAGAAGTCTACGTGAAAGCGTAAAACCAGAATTAGTCTGTTGCAGCATTTCGAAGCGATCGCTTTCGTGTCGCTTTGCTCGAAAAATGCACACAAAAAAATGAATTATAGAGTTGTTTTCCCTTCTATTTTAGTGTATCAAATCGACGGGTTCGCTTATTTGAGTGATTGAGGCAAATATTTTTCACTTTTCACACTTTTCACTTTTTCACAATTTCCAATGGCTCTCTTTGTTCCTACTCCTGCTGTAATACACTCTTTTCGCTCTAATTTTTGCAAACTTTGCATTCTTATTGAAATTTGTGGATCAGACATTCCATTAATTTGGCCAGGAGGAAAGTTCTAAAATTTTTGTCCACCGACGTAGAATAAGCAGAGCTCTTAATATTGGAGGTTACAAATTCAGAATTCCTCGCAAGAAGCCCCTTATAAGTGAAAAACCCGGAAAGCTACGTCTGAAGTTTGCAAAAATACACCTTAACAAGGAGATAGAATTTTGGAAACTAGTTTTATTCACTGATGAGTCCAAAATACAACACTCAATTATGACGGCAAGGCCAAAGTTTGAAAAAACCTAACACTGCCATGGCTCCCAAGTATCTGATTCCGACTATAAAGCATGGTGGTGGCAGCGTCATGGTTAGGGGAGCAGTTGCAGTCACAGATCTAATTGGAAGAAAACCTGTAGACATATGTGGACAAACTAGGTTTAGGATCGAGCTGGATCTTCCATCAAGATAACGATCCAAAGCATACCTCACAAATTGTCAAGGACTAGCTACTCCATAATGCGCTACGCCAACTATAATCGCCTCCACAAAGCCCAGATTTGAACATTGAGCATGTTTGGTATATCTTAGAGCGAAAGATTTGTAAACATCCTATTAGTAGAGGTCAGATTCTTAAAAAAATGTTGTTGGAGAAATGGCATAATATATACGTATGTCGGTGGATGAGCTTGAAAATTTGGCAGCTTCAAGGCCCATACGTTTACAAGCGATTATAGATTCTGGTGGTGGCCCAACAAAACATTTGTGCATATGTAATTAAGATTCCTTACTATATCTAATTTTCCAAGTTCGTATGTATAATTAGATTTAAAATAAAACAGCCATTTTTTCTTGCAAATTCTACAGATCGGAAAAAATTGTGTGTCGTCGTATGTAGCGTTTTATCCACAACTATACATAAGAGCAACTTATAATCCAAATAATTTCTTTACTCTTTTCCACTCAGCAATATATATGTATATATATCCGCTATTTTCTACTCTTTCGCACTCACACGCCTTGCAAAGTATGTTTATTATTGACCCCGCCATGCAAACGAAGGTAACACGAGCCTATCTGTCTTGCTTTCATCAGTAATACTTGCTGATGTTCCATGAGAGAGAAAGAGAGAGCGAGTGTATGTTGTTTAAACATATGTAGCGATGTAATCGCTGGTCAGTTTCTTCGCTCTGACTGGCGTCGCTGACCAATTTGCTCATTGCTATGAGCTTCTAAGCTGCTCTGTTGAGTGTAACCAATTGCAGAGGAGTTCAATTGTTTGACCAATCAAATTGCTTCTACGAGCAAATACGTATTAGTTTTCTTCCGCCATTGTGACACTGTATTTGGTTTTCTTGGTTGATTTTCATGCTCTTTCGTTAAAATTTACAGAAAGTATAGTTGGAAGCATGAAAACTAAATTTGTTCATTTTCCAGATGTTACAAGTGCTGTGTTATTGTAGTTTTGCTCGTATTTTGATTCAGCAAGGTGAAGGATCGGGGCCAAGGTTTGGCAGTAGATTCCGGAGTGTTCGTGAATTCGAAAGACTTATTGGTAAAACTCATTTTACAGTGCGTAGTGGACATGATAAACCTTCCACAGTATGGAGAAAAGAGAATGAGGCTATAAGGGAGAAATATCAAAGAAACTAACTTCGGCTATGCCAAAGTTTTTATACCCTTGCAGTCCTTCTCAATTATATATATACATTTTGAAATTTCTTTCCCTGCAACTCAATTCATCAATACACAAACAAAACATTCAAATTATTACTCTTTTTACTACAATTTTTCTTCTTCTTTTATCATTTCTTAAGCAAAGCACGGCACGCATACACATACAGTTCATGAAGCGTTGCGTCTGTGTGCATGTGTATGCATGTGCTCTGTTGATTTGATGATGACGTAGTAGGCAGCAGGCAGATTTGAGCCGATTTACATTGACTGTAACTTGTGTTCTATTTATCCGATCAGATTCAAATTTTGGGATCTGAGATATTATATCCAATACCATTGTATTGGTTAGTTTCATGGGGATACTCGAATTGCAAAAATGTTTCTTCTAGTCCGATCCTGACAATTTTCATACTTTATCTGCTCCGGGCTAAAAGTAGCTCAAATATCAAATTTCATTCCGATAGCCAGCGTGAAGTTGATTTGCACAGACGGACGGACGGACAGACGGGCATGGCTATATCGACTCAGCTTCTCATGCTGATCAAGAATATATATACTTTATGGGGTCGAAAACGTCTCCTTCTGTGCGTTACAAACATCTGACCAATTTTCTAATACCCTCTGCAAGGGTATAGAAACATGATGTCAAACGAGGAGCAGAGCGGTGGAAACGTATTGGGTTGGGGATGTATAGCACCATTGGACAAATGGTGTTTTAATGAGACCAAGATGGACAACAGCAGTGCTGTTTTGAATGATAGTAAACTTAATTTCCAATTTAATAATGCATGTTTTTTAAAAAACCATCAAAAAATTAGATAGTTTTCAGTTCTGTCTGCCCCTTACATACATTTCTGCGTTTTTAATATTCCATTTCACCCTATTGTTGCATGGCATAAAAAGCACTGTATATGAATGATTTTTCATGTGTCGCTCTCTCCGACGTTCTCGCACCAAACAGAATGTTTGGAATGGAACAGAGGCCGAAAACAGAGACCCAAACGATTTATCGTGAATAAAAGTAAATACATTTATATTTATTATTATTATTATTATTTAATTGTAAAAAGAATTAATTCTAGGTTACAATGAGTTTTGAGCCAGAGCGACAAAGGCCTTCAGGCTGGAGTTTCTTATACTATTTTTTACAATTATTCTAGGATATTTAATGTATTAATTATTTTTATAAAGTGTTTTATATTAGAGAGGTTAGCCTCTGAGATGAGAATGTTAGGGGGTGGACAATTTAGGGATTTGCTAATATTGATAATGTGTTGGCATTGGTAGGTAAGGTGTTGGATTGTGAGGTTATTTCTATTGCAGTACGGTCAGATGGGTGGCGGTGTTTTGTTTAGTATGTGTTCGTGAGTAAGTTTTGTGTGACCAAGCCGGAATCGTGTATATATTACTGCACTTTGAATTTTTATTGGCAGGTTAGTTGGTTGCATTTCTCGATTAATGGTTTTGTAGAAATGTGTGTAGTGATTCCACGTTGACTTCAGCTCTGCTGTGGTGTTTGAATTGATTAATTTGTTGATGTCCTTTTTGTTGTAAGTGTTATGCAGATGTAGAGGAGATTTTGTGGCGCATTTTGCTGCTGTGTCTGCTTGTGTGTTCCCTTTGCTTCTGCTGTGAATATTGACGTGTATTGTGGGGTTACTGCCTCTTTTATAATTCTGTTGTCCTCAGTGACTACACTAAAGGCTGTTGTGTTATTTGATTTGGATGCGTCAGTGAAGAGAAAAGTCCATAGGTTGTGTTCGTCTCTGATTTTGTTGTATCTTTTTTTTAGACTTCGTTTGGTGTTGTGTCTTTTTTGTGTTGCGCAAGGTCGAACAGAGTGGAGCTGTTGGCTATTGTCCATGGTGGGAGGCTTTCCTTGTATTTTCTTTCCGTTGGACATATTATATTAAGATCTGCAGCTTTGTTGCTTATAATTTCCAGACTGGATGGTTTTTTCATGCGTCTCTTACGTCTCAGTAGTTTGGTTAGTGGGTCTTGTAGCGAAGATCCCTTTGCATTTATAATGTTTTTAATGTGTCTGCTGAAGCTCCATTGCAGCCTACTGTTTAGGTCAGGGAGTGCACTTTCTGCGATCATGTTTTTGATGGGAGTAGTGCGGAAGGCGCCAAGTGAAAGTCGTATAGAGGAGTGATAGGGAGTGGATAATTTTTTTTAAATTTGTTTTAGAGGTTTTTCCATAAATGGCAAAGCCGTAATCAATTTTAGCGAGGATAATGGATTTTGCTATGTTAATGAGGGATAAGGTGTTACATTTAAGCTTATAATTACTTAAGCATTTAATTACATTTAGTCTATTATTTAAAGTATTGGTTAATCTTATTGCATGTTCATTCCATGTATACTTATTGTCAAATGTTAGACCTAGAATTTTAAGGTGTTTTGTTTTTGGTATGTTTACATTATTAATTGTTATTTCTATGTTTTTGCATTTGTGTTTTTTACATATGTGTAGATGGGTAGATTTTACGGCGGACAACTTTGTGCCACTAATGTCACACCAATTGTGGATTTTGGCAAAGAGATTGTTTATTTGAGTGTTGTAGCCTTCGTTTGGTTTAAAAAAGAGACAGAGGTCATCCGCGTACTTGGTGTGAGAGAAAAACTTGTTTTCATTGATCAGTTGATTTAATTTATTGAAAGCGACAAGAAAAAGGGTAACAGACAGCGGGGAACCTTGAGGGATTCCATTTTTTTAATCAAAAGCTTTTGAGAGAGTATTGTTAATTTTGACTCTGATCCTTCGATTATTTAGATAGTTGCGTACAAAGTTTATTATTTTTGGGCCGAGCTTCCATTCAAGTAGTTGTTGTAAGATACAGTGTGCGCCTATTCTGTCATAAGCTTTTTCCATATCGATTGATAGGACCGATATGTGATTTCTGGTGGACAAATTGTTGCAGATGTAATTGTCCATTATTAGTAGAGGATCAATGGAGGAACGGTTTTGTTTGTATGCATATTGGTTAGTAGAGAGGAGGTTTTCTTGGTTAAGCATCCAAATAATCCGCTTTGATATTATTTTTTCTAGGATCTTGGATAGACAGGGAAGCAAGGATATGGGGCGATAACTGTTTAGCAGATGTTTTGGTTTGTTAGGTTTGTTAATTGGTATTATTGTTGCAATTTTCCATTGGTGGGGGATTATGCTGGTATCTAGTATTCTGTTGTAGAGTTCTAGGAGCTTGTTGTATGCTGATGGAGTAAATTTTTTTATCATCTCATAGTTTATATTGTCGTGTCCGGGAGTAGATCCTTTTAGAGAACTGACGCAAGATTGGAGTTCAATAGATGTTATGGGTTTTTCAATTATTTTGGCTCTATGTCTGAGATTGTACGTGGTTTGTGCTAGGTAGGTGTTTTTGTTTTGTTTGAAAGCTTCTGAGAAGTTTGAGTCTTGTGAGTAATCGGACCATGTTTTACAAAATGCATTCGCTATATCTGTTGGGTCGCAGGTGTTTCCTGTCTCCGTTTCTATGGTCCCAGAGAGCTTTTGTTGTTGTGTTAGGGTTTACATATGTCTTCCGTAAAGGCTGTGCTTTGTGTATTTTTTGCTACATATTTAAACTTGGCGTTCGCTTTTTTGTAATTTAACATATTTTCGGTGTTTAAGTGTTTTCTAAGCTTGTTAAGACACCTAGTCTTTTCCTTTTTTAGTTCGTTTAGCTCTGTGGTCCACCAGTAAACGCTGTGTTTCTTTATTTTATTGGGGTTGGAGGTGGGTATTGACTTGTTAGCAGATGTTTTGACTATTTTTAGCAGTCTGGCTGCTGACTGATTTGTATTATTTGTTATAGTTAGTTCTTGTGCATTTTTATTTAAGTTTTCCTGAAATAATTTCCAGTTTGCTAAATGAAGTTTATATCTGTGTTTTTTGTGTATTGTGTGAGTGTGGGCTGACGGAAATAGTTTAATTCGTATGGGGTAGTGGTCGCTTCCATAAAGATCTTCGTCTGTAAACCAGGATGCGTTGAGATTAAGGGGTGCAGAGCAGAATGTTAAGTCTACATGGGTGAAGGTGTTATGTGTGGAGTAGTGAGTGGGGTCCCCATTATTTAAAGGAATGAGGTTACTATTTTGAATAAAGCGAGCTATAACATTTCCTCTTTGATTGTTTGTGGGTGATCCCCAGGTTGAGTGCCAGGCATTAAAATCTCCTACTAACATCACTGGTTTATTGAAGTTATTTATCAGGTTATGAAAATCTTGCTCAATAAATTTGTCTGTAGGTGAAAGATATATATTAATAATTATAAACGGGATTTTTGCTTGTATTTCTGCGGCAATGGCCAAAATGTTAGACTGACAATTAATGATTTTGTGTTCAATGTTTTTAGATATTAGAAGAGCTACTCCTCTGTTTGCTCTTGGGGCTAGAACATCTATATCGTTATTGTGATATAATGCATATTTTTGGGTGTTTGAATATTTTTGTCAGATGTGTGGAGGTGGGTTTCTTGCAAAGCTACAATATGTGGGTTGTAGTTTTTTATTAAGAGAGAGAGAGATCATGGTATTTATCTTTGTACCCATTTGTGTTCCATTGTACTGTGTTGAGAGACATAGTGTAGGGGGGTATAGAGTACTTGTGTTGTTTTTATTTAGTTAAATCTCTCTATTGTTTTTTCTAATTCTCTCTTAACTCTCCTCTGCTGGGCGGCGTACACTTTAATGTTTAGAATCATTATAGGCCACCGCGGGGAGCAAGAGGAGCGGAAAGTAGAGCTTAATAGATTTGGGTTTGTTAGGTCTCAACGTCTATTCTGATACTGTCTGTATCAGAGAGCGTTGAGGTTTTTTTTCCGTTTGGCTTGTATATTTTTCTAATGTTTTCTGTGTCTAATTCTGAGTCGCTTGTTGTTGTGATGTCTTCGGTTGTTACATTTGTTGTTTTTGGTGTGTGTTGCGTTGTCGTTTTGCTAGTGCTGTTTTTGAGCGCTGCTTGCGCGAATTTTAATTCTGTAAAATTGAGTGGTTCGTTTGCTGTGTTATTGGTTTTTGTTTTGTGTATTGATTTGTTTTCTGTTATTAAAGGAAGTGATGAGACGTTCGTCTCAACTTCTTTGGGTGCTACTTGTGTAGCGGTTGTTTCTGCGTTTGTTTTATTGGAAGTGGTTGGTCTTTGTGCATTTTGTTTGTAATATTTGTTTTTGGCTTCATACATTTTTACATACATTTTTTGTGGTAGGGTGTACAAGTTGAAGGTGAGTTGAACCACACCAGTTGGGGTTGGTTTGCCGTCTATTTGTTTTGAGTATTTATACACGTCTACAACTCCTTGTGATTTTAGTTCTTGGACTATTTCTTCGTTTGTAACGTGGTTGAGGTAGGGGGCATATACCGTTCCTTTGCAGTGATTGAGGTTTGTGTGGTATTGGGTTTTAATTTTGCACACACCGTGGAGCTCTGTGGCACCAATAAATTTCTCTGCGTTTGTTGCATTTTCGACAAAGATTAAAAGGTTACCATCTCGCATTTGGTTAATTTTTAATATCTTTGAGCTGATGATTTTAATGGCTCTATCCACTGCAAAGCACGAATATGATGATAGTGTTTTTTCTGAGTTAGTAGCCGACATGACTATATATTTGGGGTTAGGGTTTTTACAGGTTGGTAGTTCTGGGAAAACTTCGTGCAACGGAGAGGGCTTTTTCCTCTTGGATTTGGGGCTATCGCTTAGCAATGCAAAGCGATTTGCCCCTTGATTGTAATGCCCAGGGGGCATTTTTATTTATATATATATAGTATATAAGTTTACCGTGTGTGTTTTTTGTTGGTTTGAGATGTATGGATTGGGTAGGTAAAAGAGAGTGCGCTTGGAGTTAGAAAAGCTTTGAACTAAACTGCGAATCACTGTGATAATACAACCGATCGTTTGCGGGTTCAGTCGACGACTGTGAAATACATTTATAAATTTTTTCATGTCCGTTAAGTTAGCGACACTGTCAAAAAAGAGTTAGCAACAGTCCTCTGTTAACTTTGTTGCATTTTTATTTTTTAATTTTGCAATTTCATTCTATTTATTACCTTTTTCAAACAAATAAGGTCTTAAATTACTAAAAATAAATATATTGAAAATTTTTCTGCGAAAGACCTTTTTTCGTCCGAGTCCGTCGAACATCGGAGAGAAAAAATCGATGTTTTTTACGAAAATAGAAACATCGATGTATCGATACTACATCGATGTTTCGCACAGCTCTAATGGGCACCTGTTGCCGGCAAATTTTGTTCAATGGCAATTCGCCTTGCACCTTTTTGTTCATTCGCCTTGCAATTTTTTGATATTTCGCCCTGTATAGCAATTCGCTGCTCAATTTGAGTTTCGCCCCCCAATAGAAAACCATGCCAACAAATTTTAGTTGCAGATGAGATTGTAGGGGATAAGATGAGCTTTAATATATGTAAACCACTGTACTGTAGTATTATTGTTAAATAATATAATATAAATATATGTATAACTAATAAATAATGAGGAGCATCGGCAAAAAAGAAAATCGGAGAGGAAAGAATTTTTTTCGTTACAATGTTTTTTTTTTCCAATTTTATGTTTTCGTCTTACTTACACACACATGCATATGTATACCACAAACCAAAAACGTTTACACCACCCTCCAGTACCAAATGTCCGCGGTCGACAATGTCGCCGCATCATCGACTATACAGACGTCGGCAGAATTAAATTCTGCCGGCGTCGACAAGCAAAGGCCAGCCGACGGTGCCCGAACTATCCAATGTCGTTGTCGAAACACTTCGACTACCGAAAAGAATTGAAAAAATGCAGCGTCAAATAATATTTATTTTCATTACGGCTTTTCCATACCCTTCTTACTTATGGATGAGGAAAAAATTTGAACATTATTACCATATATTTATGTATGTACATATTATTTTTATATACACATAATTTGTTACTTATAAATTGATCATTAAATAAGCATGTTCTTTTGATGTGAAACATATGTAAATTTTACATAATATTACATGCATCGTCGGTTATGGCCAAGCATACTCTGTGTTTTCGGCACGCGACAAAAAGAAAGACAAAAAGAACAAAGTTAAAGCGGAACATTGCATTGTTGTTTTTATTTACCATTTCGGCACGCGTCGCTTTGTTATTTTCGTTTCTCTTTCCATTTGATTTAGAATTGCATACAAGATAGTTGTCACAAAAGTGAGGAGTAAGAAACTTGTGAAAAATTACAGTGAAAATATTCAAAGTATTCAAAATATATAAAGGTAAGTTTACAATGTATTATAATGACTTTCTAAAAATTATTCTATTTCTTTGAATATATTTCAGAAAGCATCGTTGGTCAACCGAGTAAGTATTTCAATGAAATACCTAAATATTCAAGTTGTAAAGTGAAATAATCGACGGTACGTCGGCAGATCTTCTTTGCATGTGCGTCAGAGGACGTTCCATCGACATTTGCTTTGAATGTCGACCTTTGATCAACGAATCTTCTTTTCATGCGCTTCAGAGGACGTTCCATCGACAATTGCATTCAATGTCGATAGTGTTGTCCATACAAAAATAAAATACAAAATTTTCTTTTAATTAATTTATTCATTTATTAAATTTTTATTTCACAGCAATATTTGAAAAATGTAATTTATTTTATTATATATGTCAATTAAGTGATTAATAAGTCAAAGCCTACTAGATAGTTGACAGGCATGTCAATTGTAGCCCTGGCATTACCTTTGCAGCGGCTGCAGATTGACGTCTGGAATGTTGCTGGGAATGTTGACTTTGCAGGATGACAAGCATCTTTGCCTTAGCAACATGTTTAGAAACAAATCTGTCAATCTGTCATCAGGTCAGGTCCTATATAAAGGGGAGCCTCGGGCTAGAGAGGCCAGTGAAGAAATCCCCCTTGGGGAACTAACCTTACAGAAAAAGTCTAAAAGTGAAAAGTAAAAGTCTAAAAGTGAAAAGTAAAAGACTAAGTGAAATAAAAGTTACTAAGTGAACGTCTCCAATAAGAACTATGAGCGAGGCGAGCAAGAACCCCGACGTCGCCGACGTCCCGACCGACGTCCCGACATCAGAAGTGGGATTTACGCCACCCCCTATATTTACTGACGAACAGTGGCGAGTAATTTTGCAAATGCAAAATCAAAATATGTTGGAGTTTGTAAGGACAATGCAAGCTTCAACTTCAGAGCAACAACAGAAGCGTGAGGTCACATTGCCGAAATTTTCTGCCAACGCCGCAGGCGTAGACGCTTCAAAGTGGTGTGCGACTGCAGACATCATACTAACTGAACAGCCGCTAGAAGGAAGCAAGCTCATTATGACGTTAAGTAATGCGATGGAGGGTAGTGCGTCCCAATGGCTAACAGAAATCTCCTACCCTGGCATGAAGTGGAGCGAGTTTAAAGAATTGTTCCTCCATCGATACAAAAGTGATGAAACACCAGCAGCGATGTTTTTGAACTTGTTGAACAGTCGTCCGGCTAATGAAGAGTCCTTGGCAGTATATGCTAGCCGCTTGGTCTCATCGCTAACTACGGCCTGGAAGGACAAAAACATAGAGGAGATCGCCGTTTCTGTTGCGCTTGCACATATGGCAAATATGGACCGCCGTTTACAACGAATTGTATTCACTTCAAGGGTGCAAACAAGAATTGATCTGCAAGCGGAGTTGAAGGCTTACAACTTTCAAAAGCATCGCGATACCGGCCGTGATATCAGCCCTGGACCTGACAATAAAAGGCGAAAAATGTCAACCACGCTGTGCCATTTCTGCGGACAAGTCGGACACAAAATGGCAGAATGCAGAAAAAAAGCGCGACAAGAGGCCGAGGCGAAAACCCAACGAGAGAAGACCCGTGTTACCTGCTTCAAGTGTGGCCAACCCGGGCATTTTGCGAACCGATGCTCTATAAGTGACGTTTCAACAAAACAAAAGCATGTAAACCAGTGCTTTGTGTCCGAGCCAACAGGAGTTATGTTACATCAAGGTGAGAGCTACCCAATTTGTTTCGACTCTGGTGCCGAATGTTCCTTGGTAAGAGAAAAGATAACTGGCAGGTTGTCCGGAAAGCGCATGAATAACATAGTAATGCTAAAAGGTATTGGCGATGCCGGTATTTATAGTACTATGCAAATTCTCAGTCAGGTTACCATTAATGAAAACATGGTAGAAATATTATTTCACGTTGTTCGAGATGAGGATTTGCAGCACGATGTCATCATTGGACGTGAAGTCCTTAATCAGGGTTTCAATGTTGTGCTTTCACCAAATGCGTTTAAATTCGTAAAATCAAAATCTGTAAATATTTGTGCCGCTAATGATTCTCCAATTAATCTTGACGAAATCGATACTGAATTGGCTGATGCTGATAAAAGCAGATTAATAAATTTAATTAAAAATTATACCTCAGCATTTTCTAAAGGGATCCCAAACACAAGAGTTAATACAGGAGAAATGAGAATTCGACTAATTGACCCCAACAAAACTGTGCAACGTCGGCCGTATAGGCTCAGTCCAGAAGAGAGAGAGATAGTACGCGAAAGGTTAAGAGAGTTACTTAGATGCAACATTATCCGCCCAAGTTGTTCTCCGTATGCCAGTCCTATGTTGCTTGTAAAAAAGAAAAATGGGTCCGATCGTTTATGTATTGACTACCGAGAATTAAACTCAAATACCGTTGCTGACAAATACCCCTTGCCGCTCATTAGTGATCAGATTGATAGGTTGCGCGGTTCGTATTACTTTACTTGTTTAGATATGGCTAGTGGTTTTCACCAAATTCCAATTCACCCCGATTCCGTTGAATATACTGCATTTGTGACTCCGGATGGCCAATATGAATTTCTTACAATGCCTTTCGGACTCAAAAATGCGCCTTCCGTTTTTCAAAGGACAGTTATGCAAGCTTTAGGCAATCTTGCATATTCATATGTAATTGTCTATATGGACGACATTATGATCGTGTCACCAACAATTGAGTTAGGCTTGGAAAGATTGAGAATAGTATTGAACGTTCTGACAAGGGCTGGATTCATCTTCAATATCTCGAAATGTTCGTTTCTGAAAACAACGGTACAGTATTTGGGCTTCGAAGTGAAAGCAGGCGAGATTAGGCCAAACTCACAGAAGATTACTGCATTAAGTTTATTACCACCTCCGCAGACTGTTTCCAGTTTGCGACAGTTTATTGGTCTGGCTTCCTACTTTCGCAAGTTTGTACCCTATTTTGCCAAAATAATGAAGCCACTCTATTCTCTTACTTCGGGAAAAGGAAGTATTGTCTGGGATGTTGAACTCGAGAATGTTCGAAAAAAAATAGTAACTGTCCTTACAAACGAACCTGTTTTGGTAATTTTTGACCCACAATACCCCATTGAGTTACACACTGACGCCAGTTCATGTGGATATGGTGCAATACTCCTACACCGTATTAATGGTAATCCTCATGTGGTGGAATATTTTAGCAAAGTAACTTCGCCCTCTGAGGCTAGATATCACTCATACGAGTTGGAAACATTGGCTGTGGTTGCTTCTGTAAAACACTTTCGTCATTATCTGCTTGGGCGAAAGTTTGTGGTATATACTGATTGTAATTCGCTTAAGGCTTCACGGACAAAGATAGACTTAACACCAAGAGTTCATCGCTGGTGGGCCTATCTGCAATCCTTCGATTTTGATATCCAATATAGAGAGGGAAAACGCATGGCTCATGCAGACTTCTTTTCCAGGAATCTAGTTCCTTCAAAGCCACAACTTGTGTTAGAAAAAATCACCGAGAAGCGAATAAACTTAGCTGAGATTTCAAGCGAGTGGCTTCTTTCGGAGCAGAAATTAGATCCAGAGATTGTAGAAATAGTTCGCAAGCTCAATTCTAACGAGCAACAAGACGATTTAATTAAATCCTATGATTTAAGGAAAGGTATCTTACATCGCAAGATTCAAAGAAACAGTAGAACACGTTGTCTACCGGTGGTGCCACGAACGTTTAGATGGTCCGTGGTAAATCAAGTACACGAGTCAATTATGCACCTTGGTTGGCAGAAAACTCTTGACAAGCTCTACCAATATTATTGGTTTCATAACATGAATAAATATGTTCGCAAGTTTGTAAATAATTGCATTACTTGTAGGACTTCCAAGTCGCCTTCTGGGAAAATACAAGCTGAGCTTCATCCAATTGCGAAGGTGAACATCCCTTGGCACACTGTTCACATAGATATTTCCGGAAAATTGAGCGGTAAAAGCGACCTAAAAGAATATGTCATCGTTCAGATTGATGGCTTCACGAAATTTGTACACCTTTATCACACCCTTAAAATAGACACAGAAAGCTGCGTTAAGGCCTTAAAAGCCTCGATTGCCCTATTCGGGGTACCAAATCGTATCATAGTTGACCAGGGAAGGTGCTTTTCAAGTTCTCGATTCTCTGAATTTTGTTCCTCACAAAATATAAAACTTCATCTAATCGCAACTGGGGCAAGTCGTGCAAACGGTCAGGTTGAGCGTGTTATGAGTACACTCAAAAATTTGCTAACTGCTGTCGAGTCGAGCCAAAGATCCTGGCAGGATGCACTTGGCGAGGTTCAGCTTGCATTAAATTGCACAGTTAATCGTGCAACTGAAGCGAGCCCGTTGGAAATGTTGATAGGAAAAGAGGCTCGACCGATAGGGTTAATTCCACCAGTGGACACAGAAATTGAGATTGATTTGAACAGTGTTCGGACTCGTGCCAGTGATAAGATGAAGAGTTTGGCTGAGTATGATAAACAACGCTTTGACAAAACTAAGGCCACGGTTGTAAGGCATAATGTCGGTGACTATGTTCTGCTAAGAAACGAGGAGAGACACCAAACGAAATTAGACCCGAAATTCAAGGGCCCATTTTTGGTTACTGAAGTCCTGGAAGGGGACAGATATACGTTAAAATCGCTAACAAATAAACGGCTTTACAAATACTGTCATGAAGACACTAGAAGAATTCCAGATGGTAAAATTCCTGATGAATTGGATATTGATAATGAAAATTAGAGCTTATCAGAGAATATAATTGAGACTGAGAGTGTCCCGTCCAAGTGAGACGATGAATTAAATTTATTATTTTGTTTTATTTGTATTTTTTTATATATTGGACATTCATTTTCTGGCACACGTTCATTTGAAAGTTAAGCAAATACTTTGTTATTTTGTTGAGATCGCATAGTGCAAGCACAATGATTAATTGTTTTGTTAAAATTTAAGTAAAATTTTTGAATTTAAAAAAAAAAAAAAAAAAAAGAAGAAGAAGAGGAAGAAGATACTCTGTATGGTATGGTTAAGAATAAAACTTAAGTTCAGTTTATATTATGAAACTCAAAACGTGTCTCTGAACTTGATATTTGGTCATTACACGAGGATGTGTGAATGGCAGAATGGTTATCCGTCTGGGAAAGACGATGTTTTGTTATCCGTCTAGGAGAGACGATGGTTATCCGTCTGGGAAAGACGATGGTTATCCGTCTGGGAAAGACGATGTTTTGTTATCCGTCTGGGAAAGACGATGGTTATCCGTCTGGGAAAGACGATGGTTATCCGTCTGGGAAAGACGATGTTTGGTTATCCGTCTAGGAGAGACGATGGTTATCCGTCTAGGAAAGACGATGTTTTGTTATCCGTCTAGGAAAGACGATGTTTTGTTATCCGTCTAGGAGAGACGATGTTTGGTTATCCGTCTATGAGACGATGATCGAGTTTGAAGTTAAAAATTAAAATATTACACGAGGACGTGTAAAGGTCAGGATGGCCGTGTCAATTAAGTGATTAATAAGTCAAAGCCTACTAGATAGTTGACAGGCATGTCAATTGTAGCCCTGGCATTACCTTTGCAGCGGCTGCAGATTGACGTCTGGAATGTTGCTGGGAATGTTGACTTTGCAGGATGACAAGCATCTTTGCCTTAGCAACATGTTTAGAAACAAATCTGTCAATCTGTCATCAGGTCAGGTCCTATATAAAGGGGAGCCTCGGGCTAGAGAGCCCAGTGAAGAAATCCCCTTGGGGAACTAACCTTACAGAAAAAGTCTAAAAGTGAAAAGTAAAAGTCTAAAAGTGAAAAGTAAAAGACTAAGTGAAATAAAAGTCTAAGTGAAATAAAAGTTACTAAGTGAACGTCTCCAATAAGAACTATGAGCGAGGCGAACAAGAACCCCGACGTCCCGACATATTCATTTATTATTAATTATACAATTTTTGCAAAGGTATAACAATAAACATAAACAATAAATTATGTTTCTTCTAATGCCTTCGTACGGCGATGCTTCATATTGTTCACTGTATTTTTGGCGCAGCCGATGGCATTTCGGAGCACCTTCTCCGCCGGCTGTCCTCTTTCAGACATCTGAATGGTTTCGGAAAGGATAAATATATATTTATAGAGATATATAAAAATTAAAATACGAAAAGTTGTATTTTTACCTAGTAAGCAGCTTAACACCTGGGGATAAGTTCTAAGGCTTAGCTTCCCATTTTTTCCATCTAAATTGTGCGATTCAAGCAGGTCATCTGAGAAAACCTTTCGTATTGTTTTCGTAATGGCCGCTTGGGTCAGCAAAGTATTCATTCGTTGCATCTGCGAACAAATAAGAAATATCCGTGAATAACACTACTTCTGAATAAAAATTGATTGATATTTACACGGATTCGCTAAAGGTATTTGTAATAACTTAGAGAGGCTAAAAAGAATAAATGTGTATGTACATAAAATTTTTTAGAGTCCGGCGTTATCTTATGCTTCATCTTTACTAAGTCCTCCACAGACTCCAAGGGGAATAAAGCGGAGTTGTCGTCTGTCTTGTCGCTCACCATCCGCATTAACTGCTTTGTTAGGGCAGCTTGTGTCGCCAAAGCATCATTGAGATGGCTCCTCATCTCATTCATTTTTTTTCCCAAAATTGGCCTTCATTTGCTCCATCCTTTTTAGAAGATCGGCGTTGCCTGAAATAAATTTCAAATGAAATTTTACAACTTGAATATTTGGGTATTTCATTGAAATACTTACTCGGTTGACCAACGATGCTTTCTGAAATATATTCAAAGAAAATGTATTAGAATAATTTTTAGAAAGTCATTGTAGTACTTACTCGATGCTGGTGCGTCGAAGCTCAAGCGCATAACTTTCGGGGGTGTTCCTTGTCCAGCCATTCTACTTAAAAGGAAAAAAATTTATTAATTTTTATTTCCACAGTGAATAATGAAACACAAGGAATTTTTTTTTTTTTAGGTATTCGAACCGTGGTAGGTGAATCTTCAAAGATGCCTAATGCGCCGTCGCATTAGGTATGCCCGATTCATAATGGAAATATGCCTACGGATTAAACACCTCCATTGGAAATGGAACCTACTAAAAATGCAAAAATGGAACTAACAATAAACACATCCTTGTAAGGCATTGCAACCGCTTTGGTTACGAAATCGAAAACTCTAAACATTTCTACAGATTGAGCCATTTCCAATTCTGCTAAATAAATGCCTATTCTACATGAAACTATGGGCTCGTTATAAAAGCTACTAATGTTAATAAATCTCCTACCGAAAATATATATTTCTCCTAACTCTTCTTCAAATGAAACTATCTGAATTGGGATTCTTTTTTTTTTTAGACGTAGTCGTACAACGCTCAGTACGAACAAGTGGCCCATATGACACCAGGCCCGGGCCTGTTACGAATGACCCTAAGTAAAGTTAATGTTACAACCTCTACCCACTCCGACCTAAGGGCATAGGCGTATTACATATATAAACATAAAATTAAACTAAAGGAATAGAAAATATTAAATGTAATAAGATAATAAGTTACATATAAAAAGAAAACAGGATAGGTTAAAATAAAGATGATTACAACTAGTTACGAGCGAGGAAGGACAATCGCAGTTTTTATACCGGGAAGCGATGTTTCGGAACCGATAACGTGCCAAAGTCTGTTGTAGTCACTACATAGTATACGAAAAGGTTCATGCAGAGAAAAGTTAGTTGTGCAAGTGGGAAGTAAAAGCGGTGTGAAATTGCGGGTCCTTCTAGATGGAACAGAAATGTTAATTTGGCTCAACAGCTCGGAAGAGTCAATCTCACCATTCAAAAGTTTGTAAAGAAAAGTTACACCAAGCATAGCTAAAGAAGGAAGGTTAATTAACTGAAGTCGACTAGAATAAGATGGAAGTTGTACAGTTGGATCCCAGCGCAAATCACGAAAGGCAAAGAGTAAAAACTGTTTTTGTACAGATTCTAATTTGTTTTGATAAAACTCATATTGAGGAGACCAAACACAAGATCCATACTCCAATATGGGACGGACTAAAGAAGTATAAAGTATTTTGGTAGTATATGGATCCTTGAACTCCTTCGACCAGCGCTTTATAAAGCCAAGAACACTTTTAGCCCTACTAACAGTAGTCGATATGTGCTGATTAAAACTAAGTTTGTGGTCTATTAAGATCCCCAAATCTTTTACAACCAAAGAAGTATTATTAATTCTTTCTAACGGGAAATTATTTAAAAAGTAACTCGTTAATTGGGGAGAACCTCTGTAAAAAGAAATAATTTTGAACTTAGAACAGTTTAACGATAACAAGTTAGCCCTACACCACCCCTGAAAAGCATTCAGGTCAGCTTGCAAGATATGACATGAGAGAGAGTCTACGATGCGATTAGTGATTTTTACATCATCGGCATACATAAGAACTCTAGAATTTAAAAGAACGGTGGGGAGATCATTAATAAAAATGGTGAATAGTAATGGGCCAAGGTTACTGCCCTGTGGGACTCCCGATTCAACACAAATGATCTTAGAAAGAGAGGACTTAAAAAGAACCATCTGCCTCCTATTGCTTAGATATTGTGATATCCAAGCAAGCAGAGCATCCGGAAAGCCAACTAAATTCAGCTTATGTAATAGTAAGGCATGGTTTACCGAATCGAAAGCCTTACTGAAATCCGTATATATAACATCAGTTTGCATTTGTTTCTTAAAACCTTGGATTACAAAAGATGTAAACTGTAGAAGGTTAGTTGTGGTAGACCTATTCTTGACAAACCCATGCTGGTATGGCGAAAAAATAGATTTACATAAATGCTGTATTTGAGACGTCATAATTTTCTCAAACAGTTTAGGTATCGCTGACAATTTAGAAATTCCTCTGTAATTAGTGACGTCGGATTTATTGCCACATTTGTGAAGAGGTAAAATAAACGAATCCTTCCATATAGTTGGAAACTCGGACAGTGTAACGGACAACTCAAAAAGCTTAAGTAAAGGCGAGCACAATGACTCCGCACAGAACCTCAGGACACAAGCGGGAATACCGTCTGGACCCGGTGAGTATACCGGCTTAATCGTCATTAGTTCCTTAGCTACCGAACTTTCCGTTATAATAGGATTAAGAATGCAGTTGGATTTCGTTATAGGATATGGATATATCTGACTAGAGCTGTACTTAGTGGATGTGTACGTAGTCAAGAAGAAGTTAGCAAATAAATTAGAAATAGATTGATCAGAAGAGGCCGAAACATTATTAAAAACTGCAAATGATGGAAGGGAGATAGAATGTCGCTTTGAGTTAACGAAACTATAGAACTCTTTAGGATTTTCAGAGAATTGCAACTTGCAACGTTGTAAGTAATTATTATAGCAATTAGAATTAGAAACAATAAAATTCGATTTAGCAACCAAGTAACGAGAAAGATCCGATGATAGACCCGTGACTTTATACTTTTTGTAATACCTAGACTTAAGATTCTTCAGTTTTGACAGCCCCCGCGTAAACCATGGTGATTTTTGCGTCACCACAGGAGACACTAGGGGTACACAGTCATTAAAGATTGAGTCAACAGTGGTATAAAATAAAGAAATGGCGGAGTTCATATTCGTACAAGTGTATAAATTAGTCCAATCGGTATTAAGAAAGGCATTGTTTAGTGCGACAAAGTCAGTCTTCCGAAAACATCGGGTGCGTACCGTAGGATCACACTCGGACATGGGCTCGCGGCTGGGAAACTCAATAGATAACTCTAAAGTTGGATGAAAACTATCCTCTGGTAACACCATTGGACTAGTTCTAGATACTTCACAAAAACTGGGATCAGAAGTAAAAATCAGATCCAGAAATCTGCCAGACGTATTAGGAATCGAATTCAGCTGGACCAACGAAAGCTCAAGCAGACCATCAATAAAATCGTGACACCCAGAGGGCAGCAACGTTTTGCTACCATTAAGTGTCGACCAAGTTATAGTGGGCAGGTTAAAGTCCCCAAGGACAATTAATGAGTCTCTGTCAGAAAGTAGTTCAAGTATAAATTTAATAGATTCTAAGTGTAGTAAGTAGGTTGGCCATTCCGATTGGGGCGGAATGTAAGAACAGGTAACAAAAATGTAAAAACGAGTAAAAGATACCTTAACGCATATAAATTCGATACTACTTGAGACAGGTATTGTTATCAGACCCGATGATAGGGTGGAATCTACAGCAATAAGAACTCCACCACCCCTACGATCAGCACGATCACGTCTAAAAATGTTGAAATTAGAGGGTAAAACTGTGGCGTCAAAAACGTCAGGTTTTAACCAAGTCTCAGTAAAGACAATTAGGTCAAAATCAAATGACAGACTATCTACAAAGAGTTTAGTAAGTTTAGTATTAAGGCCTCTGACATTCTGATAGCCGACAGAGAAGGAAGTTGTTAGTTTTTTTGATAGAGTAGAAGAAGGAATAGATAAGGAAGGAGTGGGAATAGATGAAGAGGAAAGAGGAATAGATGGTGAAGGAATCCTTGTTTGACCCCGTGTCTTCCTTTTTCTGGATGTAAACTCCTTCACAATTAAGCTTTTCGGCCAGAAGCTAGAACTGCAGATACAGTCAAAGAATTCAATTGGAACACTGATTTTAAAAGATGAAATTTCTCTAGAATATGAAAATTTAAACTTTTCTATGGATATATTAGAGACATTCAGTTTTGCCCGAATGTGGGCCATGACATCATCCGATGTAGCATCAGGGAGAAGTCTCGAAACAAAAATATGTTTTTTAGGAGGCACTCCCACTAATGGTTTCGGCATTCCAGGTATTGCATCAGCTACCGAATTAATTGTAGCATCAGTTGCAACAAGTGGCACTCCGGCATTACTAACATTAGGATCCCTGTCGGCAATATCCATGGGTGTAGATTCTTGCCCAGACAAAACGGACACTACAGACATCGTCTGTGGAGTTGGAGTTTGCATTGGTTGAGAAGGGGTCGGAACCGATATAGATGTGGAGACCGGCAAACGCAAGGACAAATCAGGAGTCTGTTCTCCCGCCTTCTTACGCTTTCGAGACTCAGTCAGTAGCGTTAAACTACTAAACTGGGACTCAACAGCTTTAAACTCTTGCGAGAGTTTAAGAAAACTGGCAGACAGACTCATCAGGTTATCCTTTGTTTGCCGCATGAAAAGTTCCATTTCATCTTCCACGATCCGGCATGACTCACATCCCCATTTGAAACCATTTTTTTGATCTAAAACAATTTAACAACTGCTAACAATTTTCAATCGAACAGACAGTCATTATGAGGTAATAAGAAAAAATTGGTAATCAAACAAATAAAAATGAAAAATGAGAAATGTTTGGTATTAAAATATATAACTCACTCTGAGGTCCAGAAATAATAAGAAATAAAGGGTGCACAAGGGTTAAAAGAAAAGAGCACTGACTAAGAGAATATAGACTCTAAATCACAATAACAAAACACTGCAACAAGAACACTATGAAATTGCAAGACAACAACAACAGAGCGTTGCTTGTGATTTGCAAGGCAGAAAAAATGAGATTAAGGTGGGAGAGAGAGGAAGAAAAGAAAGAGATAAAAAAAAAAGAAAAAACCAACAAAGGTTATAAGCAGAAATTAAAGTTGTTAAAAATTGTTAACACAAACACACAAAAACGCAACGAGTGATACGGTGCAAGTTAGATTTACTAATTAATTAATATTTCGATCGCGATGCCGATAAAACAAAATAAAATAAATGTAAATCAATTAAAAACGCGGGAGCTTGAAAAAACACGTCCGTCTTCCTCGAGAGCGTTGATGATGATTGCTTTCTCCAACATAACAAAAATTATCTGGCTTTCTATTGGTAAGAGTGCATCCCTTTATTTTGAGTACATTTCTAACTAATTCTGTTTCTTCCTCCCTCCCTACATCGAAACTATCTTCTACAATTTTCCTATATACTTGTTAAAGTTGTGTAGGCTTTCGGACAAATCTTTTCAGAGTTTGCAAATAATTTTCAAACGAATAAGAAGACCCTGACATCGGATCTCCGATTTGATTCACAGTCTCTTTTATGTGTAGTAAGCCATGAACATTGTAGGAAACACTGTTTTCCCCAAACACAAGAGGAAAATTCTCAACAAACAAGTTTAACATTCGTTGAGAAGTTTCCACATTAGAGTCTCTTTGTGTTTGGGAGCATAGCAATCTGTAAGCACAGTGCAGCAATAAAAATTCATAATACTGGTCATCATTCATTGTATCTTTAAGAGCTACAACAAAAACTGCCTGTACTCAGTTGCTTTCCAATTAGGAAGCTCTAACAATGTCGTTGGCTTCCTTGCAAACTCGTTAGGAATGTACTTCCGCATCGACATTAATATATCGGAAATGTTTTCTTCACTTTTGGAATTTTAGTAATAATTTTATTACTATTTACTCTACTCAAAAATTTGGGCATGACACCCAATTCAACAAGATGCATGCAATCCAGAGGAACTTGAGTTATTTCACAGCAATATTTGAAAAATGTAATTTATTATATTATATTCATGGGCAAGGGTATAACAATAAACATAAACAATAAATTATGTTTCTTCTAATGCCTTCGTACGGCGATTCTTCATTTTGTTCACTGTATTTTTGGCGCAGCCGATGGCATTTCGGAGCACCTTCTCCGCCGGCTGTCCTCTTTCAGACATCTGAATGGTTTCGGAAAGGATAAATATATATTTATAGAGATATATAAAAATTAAAATACGAAAAGTTGTATTTTTACCTAGTAAGCAGCTTAACACCTGGGGATAAGTTCTAAGGCTTAGCTTCCCATTTTTTCCATCTAAATTGTGCGATTCAAGCAGGTCATCTGAGAAAACCTTTCGTATTGTTTTCGTAATGGCCGCTTGGGTCAGCAAAGTATTCATTCGTTGCATCTGCGAACAAATAAGAAATATCCGTGAATAACACTACTTCTGAATAAAAATTGATTGATATTTACACGGATTCGCTAAAGGTATTTGTAATAACTTAGAGAGGCTAAAAAGAATAAATATGTATGTACATAAAATTGTTTAGAGTCCGGCGTTATCTTATGCTTCATCTTTACTAAGTCCTCCACAGACTCCAAGGGGAATAAAGCGGAGTTGTCGTCTGTCTTGTCGCTCACCATCCGCATTAACTGCTTTGTTAGGGCAGCTTGTGTCGCCAAAGCATCATTGAGATGGCTCCTCATCTCATCCATTTTTTTTCCCAAAATTGGCCTTCATTTGCTCCATCCTTTTTAGAAGATCGGCGTTGCCTGAAATAAATTTCAAATGAAATTTTACAACTTGAATATTTGGGTATTTCATTGAAATACTTACTCGGTTGACCAATGATGCTTTCTGAAATATATTCAAAGAAAATGTATTAGAATAATTTTTAGAAAGTCATTGTAGTACTTACTCGATGCTGGTGCGTCGAAGCTCAAGCGCATAACTTTCGGGGGTGTTCCTTGTCCAGCCATTCTACTTAAAAGGAAAAAAATTTATTAATTTTTATTTCCACAGTGAATAATGAAACACAAGGAATTTTTTTTTTTTTAGGTATTCGAACCGTGGTAGGTGAATCTTCAAAAGATGCCTAATGCGCCGTCGCATTAGGTATGCCCGATTCATAATGGAAATATGCCTACGGATTAAACACCTCCATTGAAAATGGAACCTACTAAAAATGCAAAAATGGAACTAACAATAAACACATCCTTGTAAGGCATTGCAACCGCTTTGGTTACGAAATCGAAAACTCTAAACATTTCTACAGATTGAGCCATTTCCAATTCTGCTAAATAAATGCCTACACTACATGAAACTATGGGCTCGTTATAAAAGCTACTAATGTTAATAAATCTCCTACCTAAAATAAATATTTCTCCTAACTCTTCTTCAAATGAAACTATCTGAATTGGGATGCTTTCTCCAACATAACAAAAATTATCTGGCTTTCTATTGGTAAGAGTGCATCCCTTTATTTTGAGTACATTTCTAACTAATTCTGTTTCTTCCTCCCTCCCTACATCGAAACTATCTTCTACAATTTTCCTATATACTTGTAAAAGTTGTGTAGGCTTTCGGACAAATCTTTTCAGAGTTTGCAAATAATTTTCAAACGAATAAGAAGACCCTGACATCGGATCTCCGATTTGATTCACAGTCTCTTTTATGTGTAGTAAGCCATGAACATTGTAGGAAACACTGTTTTCCCCAAACACAAGAGGAAAATTCTCAACAAACAAGTTTAACATTCGTTGAGAAGTTTCCACATTAGAGTCTCTTTGTGTTTGGGAGCATAGCAATCTGTAAGCACAGTGCAGCAATAAAAATTCATAATACTGGTCATCATTCATTGTATCTTTAAGAGCTACAACAAAAACTGCCTGTACTCAGTTGCTTTCCAATTAGGAAGCTCTAACAATGTCGTTGGCTTCCTTGCAAACTCGTTAGGAATGTACTTCCGCATCGACATTAATATATCGGAAATGTTTTCTTCACTTTTGGAATTTTATTAATAATTTTATTACTATTTACTCTACTCAAAAATTTGGGCATGACACCCAATTCAACAAGATGCATGCAATCCAGAGGAACTTGAGTTATTTCACAGCAATATTTGAAAAATGTAATTTATTATATTATATTCATGGGCAAGGGTATAACAATAAACATAAACAATAAATTATGTTTCTTCTAATGCCTTCGTACGGCGATTCTTCATTTTGTTCACTGTATTTTTGGCGCAGCCGATGGCATTTCGGAGCACCTTCTCCGCCGGCTGTCCTCTTTCAGACATCTGAATGGTTTCGCAAAGGATAAATATATATTTATAGAGATATATAAAAATTAAAATACGAAAAGTTGTATTTTTACCTAGTAAGCAGCTTAACACCTGGGGATAAGTTCTAAGGCTTAGCTTCCCATTTTTTCCATCTAAATTGTGCGATTCAAGCAGGTCATCTGAGAAAACCTTTCGTATTGTTTTCGTAATGGCCGCTTGGGTCAGCAAAGTATTCATTCGTTGCATCTGCGAACAAATAAGAAATATCCGTGAATAACACTACTTCTGAATAAAAATTGATTGATATTTACACGGATTCGCTAAAGGTATTTGTAATAACTTAGAGAGGCTAAAAAGAATAAATATGTATGTACATAAAATTGTTTAGAGTCCGGCGTTATCTTATGCTTCATCTTTACTAAGTCCTCCACAGACTCCAAGGGGAATAAAGCGGAGTTGTCGTCTGTCTTGTCGCTCACCATCCGCATTAACTGCTTTGTTAGGGCAGCTTGTGTCGCCAAAGCATCATTGAGATGGCTCCTCATCTCATCCATTTTTTTCCCAAAATTGGCCTTCATTTGCTCCATCCTTTTTAGAAGATCGGCGTTGCCTGAAATAAATTTCAAATGAAATTTTACAACTTGAATATTTGGGTATTTCATTGAAATACTTACTCGGTTGACCAACGATGCTTTCTGAAATATATTCAAAGAAAATGTATTAGAATAATTTTTAGAAAGTCATTGTAGTACTTACTCGATGCTGGTGCGTCGAAGCTCAAGCGCATAACTTTCGGGGGTGTTCCTTGTCCAGCCATTCTACTTAAAAGGAAAAAAATTTATTAATTTTTATTTCCACAGTGAATAATGAAACACAAGGAATTTTTTTTTTTAGGTATTCGAACCGTGGTAGGTGAATCTTCAAAAGATGCCTAATGCGCCGTCGCATTAGGTATGCCCGATTCATAATGGAAATATGCCTACGGATTAAACACCTCCATTGAAAATGGAACCTACTAAAAATGCAAAAATGGAACTAACAATAAACACATCCTTGTAAGGCATTGCAACCGCTTTGGTTACGAAATCGAAAACTCTAAACATTTCTACAGATTGAGCCATTTCCAATTCTGCTAAATAAATGCCTACACTACATGAAACTATGGGCTCGTTATAAAAGCTACTAATGTTAATAAATCTCCTACCTAAAATATATATTTCTCCTAACTCTTCTTCAAATGAAACTATCTGAATTGGGATGCTTTCTCCAACATAACAAAAATTATCTGGCTTTCTATTGGTAAGAGTGCATCCCTTTATTTTGAGTACATTTCTAACTAATTCTGTTTCTTCCTCCCTCCCTACATCGAAACTATCTTCTACAATTTTCCTATATACTTGTAAAAGTTGTGTAGGCTTTCGGACAAATCTTTTCAGAGTTTGCAAATAATTTTCAAACGAATAAGAAGACCCTGACATCGGATCTCCGATTTGATTCACAGTCTCTTTTATGTGTAGTAAGCCATGAACATTGTAGGAAACACTGTTTTCCCCCAAACACAAGAGGAAAATTCTCAACAAACAAGTTTAACATTCGTTGAGAAGTTTCCACATTAGAGTCTCTTTGTGTTTGGGAGCATAGCAATCTGTAAGCACAGTGCAGCAATAAAAATTCATAATACTGGTCATCATTCATTGTATCTTTAAGAGCTACAACAAAAACTGCCTGTACTCAGTTGCTTTCCAATTAGGAAGCTCTAACAATGTCGTTGGCTTCCTTGCAAACTCGTTAGGAATGTACTTCCGCATCGACATTAATATATCGGAAATGTTTTCTTCACTTTTGGAATTTTAGTAATAATTTTATTACTATTTACTCTACTCAAAAATTTGGGCATGACACCCAATTCAACAAGATGCATGCAATCCAGAGGAACTTGAGTTATTTCACAGCAATATTTGAAAAATGTAATTTATTATATTATATTCATGGGCAAGGGTATAACAATAAACATAAACAATAAATTATGTTTCTTCTAATGCCTTCGTACGGCGATTCTTCATTTTGTTCACTGTATTTTTGGCGCAGCCGATGGCATTTCGGAGCACCTTCTCCGCCGGCTGTCCCCCTTCAGACATCTGAATGGCTTCTGAAAGGACAAATATATATTTATAGAGATATATAGAAATTAAAATACGAAAAGTTGTATTTTTACCTAGTAAGCAGCTCAACACCTGGGGATAAGTTCTAAGGCTTAGCTTCCCATTTTTTCCATCTAAATTGTGCGATTCAAGCAGGTCATCTGAAAAAACCTTTCGTATTGTTTTCGTAATGGCCGCTTGGGTCAGCAACGTGTTCATTCGTTGCATCTGCGAACAAAGAAGAAAATAAAATTGATACAAAAAATTATCCGTGAATAACACTACTTCTGAAAAAAAATTGATTGATATTTACACGGATTCGCTAAAGGTCCCTTTTTATTCCAACGTTCCTTTTAATTGGTCAGTTTGTTTTATACAGTTCTTTGAAATCCCCATCCGTTTTCTCAACCTGCTGTTGGAAGCAACAGTTCTAAGGTTTTTCTTGGTGTTTATTTTTTTCCTTAAAACCCTACATTCATGGTCGGATAAATTAATATAATTTGCACGTTCATTTTTAAAATATTTGACGGAAATGCGAACCATCTTATTTGAGTTGGTGGATAAAAGAATTGTTACGAAATGTTGGAACCATTCCTCAAAGTCCCCTGTTCGTGATATACTATAACCCACACCCAGGGCATTTCTTAAAAATTTTCTAAATGGTACATTTTGCAAGCCAATTATGCGATCAATATCAGCACACATTATTTTAGCATAATAGCTTGTGCTAAATTATATAATACCTGATAGCACATTTCATTGTACTCTGTTAAGGTATAACAGCATTTTTCTTTAAAAACTGCTGAAATAATAGCAAAACATACATCGGTTATAATGCGTTTGCATCTTTCTTTAAGGAAGATATTTAATTCACACAATAAGCGGCCTATGTCATAAGTTGAGTGATTAGAAAGAACGGAAGGAAATATCCTCTTTTCGACTACTGTCTTATAACACATTCTGTGGCGGCTATGTGCAACGTATACTTTCAATTTTGCAGGTAAATGCTTTATGTAGGAAAATACGTTTTTTTAACATTTTATATGCATCAATAAATGGATCTTTATCCAAATCCATTTTGCTTATTACCAACAAGGTTCATATCATTGCTTGTAACGTTGAGCAAATTTTCCCTGTGCTCAAATGGTGTGAGGTGTCTAAGGGCTTTCTGTTCAAGCAAGCGATTAATGCCCCTACGTTGGTAAGTCTTCCTAAATTTAATTGTGTGACAAATTTCCAAGCTGCTATAATACACATCAATATTTTCCTTAAAATTACCATTAAATCTAAGCTTTACGCAAGACGTATCATTGCAGTAAGTATACAGAGAACATGCAATTTGACTTATTAATTCGAACATTCTTAATATTCAAATTGCAGGCATTGTGGGAAATACTTTTATTCATTGGAAATTTTACAGTGCCAAAAGGTTTTTGAAGTCCTGCACTTTCATATTACAGATTTAATGACGATAACCACTTTCACAATCTCGTAAGAGAGATGGCTGCTCAACCATTTCAACATCTTTATTTAAACTGGTATTTCCTTTTCTACAATTTTTTCGTAAGCACTGCAATTTGCTTTTTATTAGACTTTCGTCTGGGGGTTGTGAGGACAATTGTAACTCTGAAGAGTCGAAACAAGGAATATTTGGTTGGGGTATGTTAATACTATTATTAATTAGGCTTTTCTCAGTTTCAACTTTAGGAAACATTCGTTTATAGCATTTTTTACAAATAAACGCCATTTACGACATGAACCGTTCACTTTGAAGACTCTTATTGAGCCTTTCATTTGCTAAATTAGCATTACTTACAAATCGATGGCTTTTTAGCACAATTCTAAAGCCTCGAACTTGCAATAAAAGGGGGAAAAAGTAGTAAGTCAACTATGAAAATTCATTTAAATTGAAAGTATTGCTCTCTTGTTTTTGGTTTCCCGCCTCTCATCTTCTGGACTTCCGCCGGTGTGAGTGCGTCAAAAATTATCATCGAATTTCTCCAAGCCGTTCCACATTTTGTTTTTGCAAGAGCCAGCTTCTTCTTCCCCGAACGTTAACCAGCTGCGTGGTGAAAGTCCTCAAGTCCGCAAGTCCTTGGCGCAGCCGCATCCACTTTTTCTGTGGCTGTGCGCCCATCGGTTTCTTGTCCTTGTTCCTCTGCATTGCCTGCATATCGCCTTTGCCGTCACTTTCTTTTCATTTCTTTCGCTTTCCCAGCTTCTCCCGTTGGTGTTCAACATTTTCTCTCCCTCTATCGACGCTGCCATCGCCCGTCGTTTCCTCTGATCCACTCGTTATATCAGCTTTGCCATGTTGTTGCCCTCTCACACATACTTGAAATTATTCAGCATACATAATTGCTTTACTTATTCTATATTTAACTAATGTATTGTCTAAATTAGTTAACATGATCATTCGTTTAATTAATTAAAAAAATTGTTGTATCTTAATACAACACATACAATATATTTTCAACATCTAGAGCAGGGGTAGGCACCCATAGCCTGTGCGGGCACTTTTCTTCGGCATTTGATCGTTTTACAATCTGTGTGCGTGCCGAAGTCAACAAGAAGTCTACGTGAAAGCGTAAAAACAGAATTAGTCTGTTGCAGCATTTCCAAGAGACCGCTTTTGTGTCGCTTTTCTCGAAAAATGCACACGAAAAAATCAATTATAGAGTTGTTTTCCCTTCTATTTTAGTGTATCAAATCGACGGGTTCGCTTATTTGAGTGATTGGGGCAAATATTTTTCACTTTTCGTTTTGCGAAGTGTAAAGCACACACATCCATTGACAATTTTCATTGGCTCTCTTTGTTCCTACTCCTGCTGTAATACACTCTTTTCGCTCTATTTTCTGCCAACTTTGCATTCTTATTAAAATTTGTGGAGTTCTGTCCACGGCCTCGGTACAAAGAATTTATGAAAACTCCGGATCTCTCTATCGTTTATCCGCAAAATAGTGGATCAGACTCCGAAAATACATTCCATTAATTTGGCCAGGAGGTAGCCGAAAGTTCCAAAATTTTTGTCCACCCACGTAGAATAAGCAGAGCTCTTAATATTGGAGGTTACAAATGCAGAATTCCTCGCAAGAAGCCCCTTATAAGTGAAAAACCCGAAAGCTACGTCTGAAGTTTGCAAAAATACACCTTAACAAGGAGATAGAATTTTGGAAACTAGTTTTATTCACTGATGAGTCCAAAATACAACATTCAATTATGATGGCAAGGCCAAAGTTTGAAAAAACCTAACACTGCCATGGCTCCCAAGTATCCGACTATAAAGCATGGTGGTGGCAGCGTCATGGTTAGGGGAGCAGTTGCAGTCACAGATCTAATTGGAAGAAAACCTGAAGACATATGTGGACAAACTAGGTTTAGGATCGAGCTGGATCTTCCATTAAGATAACGGTCCAAAGCATACCTCACAAATTGTCAAGGACTAGCTATTCGTCTCCACAAAGCCCGGATTTGAACATTATTGAGCATGTTTGGGATATCTTAGAGCAAAAGATTCGTAAACATCCTATTAGTAGAGGTCAGATTCTTAAAAAGAAGTTGCTGGATGAATGGCATAATATGTATGTATCTCGGTGGATGAGCTTGAAAATTTGGCAGCTTCAAGGACCATACGTTTACAAGCGATTATAGATTCTGGTGGTGGCCCAACAAAACATTTGTGCATATGTAATTAAGTTTCCTTACTATATCTAATTTTCAAAGTTCGTATGTATAATTAGATTTAAAATAAAACAGTCATTTTTTCTTGCAAATTCTACAGATCGGGAAAAATTGTATGTCGTCGTATGTAGCGTTTTATCCACAACTATACATAAGAGCAACTTATAATCCAAATAATTTCTTTACTCTTTTCCACTCAGCAATATGTATGTATGTATATATATCCGCTATTTTTTACTCTTTCGCACTCACACGCCTTGCAAAGTATGTTTATTATACAAATAAAGTTTTAAATTATTAAGAATAGATGAAATTTTTGTTTTAATTCAATTTTGGGGGTTTTTGAGCACTCCAAGTATTGACAATTTCTTCACGAAAAGTCCTTTTTCGTTTTTGTATAGCTCCCATATACTGCAACGGCTCAATGAAGATTGAATGCCAGATTTTTCCCCAATTAGTTATCTATATTTCCCCCAAGTTTGGTTAAAATTCCTTACACGGTTTTCGATAATATTGCATTTTTTTGAAACAACCATGATTTTCCCCATACAAAATGTGCGAAAAAATGGGTTAACTTTGTTGGGCAAAAACTCGCCTATATAGTAACGGCTCATGAAGATTATATGCCAGAATTTAGATATTTTTTTTTTTTTTTTTTTTTTGATATTGATCGTTTTATTTATTAATTACAGGCGTTTGGCTCGCAGTTCTGCCTTAATCCTGTATTTTAGCTTGTATCTGGAATTGGAATTGTATTTTTGTAATAGATAATATAATGGTATTTAAATAAGTACACCTATTTAGGTCTAATTGAAAACAGCTACTTCACGGGGGATGGAGCATACGGTTCCATTGTCTTTTCTGAATATCCGATGGGTGGAGTCTTTTTAATCGTCTCCTTGCTTTGTCGTTGGCAAGCTCCTTTGCCAGGTTGTTAGGGTGTTGCAGTGACTGTTTGAAACATGTTCAGAGCGTCACATTGAAATTCCTCGTAACGTTTTCGAGAAAAATCCATTCATGTTGGGGTATATTTTGCCGTCAAATTTTGTTCAATTTCAATTCGCTCAGCCATTTTTATTAATTCGCCACTCAGTATGTGTCATTTCGCCCCCAAAAAATGTGTGAAAAAATAGTCTGACTTTGCTGGGCAAAAACTCGAGTGTATGGTAACGGCTCAATGAAGATTGAATGCCAGAATTTAGCTATGACTTTCTGGTATGTGTTCAGAGAGTTTTAGCAAAACTCTTTGTAACGTTTTCGAGAAAATTGTCAAAATGTACCTTTTGCTGGCGAAATAGTTGCTGCGTGTATCCTACTATATGGCGCCATTCAAAATTCAAATAAAATCATTTAAATTTAATGGCCAAAAGCAAGAGAGGTAAATATTTATTTATTTCTGGCCCAAAACGCGTTTAAACTACATAAATTTGGTATCAAACGAAGGAGAAAAATTCCACGAGCACGACCTCAGATGCGCCTTGGCGATTTATTACGTAGTTTTTGTTTAATTAACAAAAGAAATTTTAATTTTTAGCGGGAACAAAGTTAAAAATAACTGAATCTAACTGTTATTAGCTAAAATAGTGTGGCCAAATATTACAACAATGTTGCAAAGCGCGCCAAATGGCGTTGCAAGATACCACATTTTCTGATTAAAAATTGGCGCCATATTTAAATTTTTGCAGCATATTCAAATAGATTGTTGATAAAAAAAGTTTATTATTACGAAATTCAATTGGCAGAAATTTATCTATATAATTGATAATAATAATTGTTATACTTCAGTGCAATTGGGTTAATTTAATTGGCAATGACGTAAAGTTAAAGGTTGAAGATGTTTCCCTACATATGTATTTACCTAAATGGAATATTGAATTAAAATAAGAAAAAATAGGGAATAGAAAACAAGCGTGGTGTTTAAAAATTTGATCGCGTTATTATCAAACCTTCTTGTGTCGGAATGACAGCCATTAAAAATCTAATTAACTAAAAATTCTTTTAAATATTATTTATTTTGATATCAATTAATTTAAACTCAAGGATTTAATATGTACAATTTCGGAAAATTGAAATTGAAATAAATAAATTTGTAATTAAGTTGTTCGTGGCATCCTAGCACTGCAACGATAAAACTTTTTTATTAATGTGTTAGTTAGGCTAAAATTAAGAGTATTTGCATACCATATTGACTTTTATGAATACTTGAATAATATTTTCCTTAATACTACTACTAATGATTACTACTGTTTTTATAACTGTGACCTACTATCTTAGCTGCTATTTCTTTTGTGAGTGTCTTTTGGGACCTGTTTTTAAAAAAAATTGTTTAATAACGGAAAGAACTATAAAGATTATGTTGTTTGATTGAATTGAGAATAAAGAAAAATAACATTTTTTCCGTCTGCTCCATGGCCTTCAAAGTTAGCTAAAGAAAATAGAAATGCTAATGTCGGAAAGGATTACCCCATGCAGTAAATAATTAAAGTGTAAGGCGGCTTTATTCAGCATGGATGTAGTTCTGATCATGATCAGGCTCAGAATTTAATATTAAAAAAATTTGTAGTCATTTAAGTTTTGTATACTCAAGATCCTAAATTTCTTATAAATTTTCGTATAAAGTTGACATATCGTTAACATCCTGGTTGGACAATAAAATCATATCATAACCATCCACATATGGTGGTTGTTGGAGGAGGAATCCTGAATTTAAACTCATTCATTCAATTATTCTGATTTTCTTGCTTTTCCCTTTACATTGTACTTTGAATTGCTTTCTGTCGTAGCATATAACTTTAAGAATTTACTGTACCATGAGAACTCGAATGCGACGAACGCAAATAATTGTACAAACGGAATAACGTCGACTAATCTTTTCGGGAAAATTGTGGAACTATAGGCTAGGGAATTTTTGAGGCATCCAATCTCCTAACAAGAAAACAATTTAGTAACTGGCGAGAAATTGGCCAACAGTGGGATACTTCCCAAGGACAAAGTTTGTCGATTCCATAAAGCCAAAAAAGAATATGTTGAAATTGACCGTCCCTTTGCGGGTGCACGGTACAATAGGCGTTTGGGAGGTGTTGATTTAATCGACAGAGTAATTGAAAGATACAAAATTTAAGAAGTGGTAGGTTCGTATTTTTCACCATCTACTAGAATTGGTTGGTAGCAATTGTCAGGCGCGTTCGCAAGGATGTGTTACGCAATAAACTTTGTGGTTCTTCCGACTTTCGGCTAAATATTGTCGATATTGAGATACTAACGAAGCTTGAAACCTAATCAAATGGTGCATCAGGATGAAGTTGGTCATTGGCCTATCTGGGCAGAAAAGCGAGAAGTGTACAAGTACCCAAACTGCTCATCATTTTCACAAGTAATGTGCGAGAAATAAATAATAAATAAAACCATTGTTTTTAAAACGTTCATCTAAATTTAACATAATTCAACTATAAATTTATGTTAAATAGTTTAAAAACACGCAACACATGTTTGATGCATTCATGCAACGAATCCTTAATTCCTCATAAAAACGTTCTAAATCCAAAATTTGAAAAATTAAAAAATAGTGTATTTTTTATTTTAACTTTTGAATCAAATAAAAAAAAAAAAAGTGCGTCTAACGGTTAGACACGATAGAAGTGAATTCTTCCGTAAAACAAACTGAGAGAGAATGAGACGAAAGCAGCATTAAGAGCGGGATAATTATAGGTTCATTATAATATTGCTATAAAGGTCATATTTTATTTTCTTCATTTTATTATTATTCATCCTCAATGTTTTCAATTTCAACAAATGATACGAGTGGCTTATGATAGCTAAAATATGATACAAATGCTTTGGTTTCGATGTTGTCAACATATCTTTGAAATACTGCGTCAATTGTTGTTTTTGATCGTGTTGTTGATTCAGTGCGATTGTTACACATTTTTAAACTGAATGTTGTATTGAGAAAGTCAATTAAAGGAACCGCTGTGTCCAATGCAAAATTTACGTTAAAATCGCCACTTAAAATCATTGGAACTTTATCGTAATCTTTTCTAAGTATCCGCGATACTTCTGGTGTATACTTTATTAAATTTTCATGAATGAATTCCGTGATGCTATTTATTTACGCGTGCACACTTGGCCAAGTGTGCACAAACATATAAATACATATGTATGTACATATGCATATATATGTACATTGTACATAAATACATAAATCATCTGTACCTTTATATGTATTAAAGGGCTGCATGGCTTCACTCACAACGTACGCTGAAATGAATTCATTCGAATTGAATTGAATTGAGTGAGTGAGGCGCACACAATGAATTGAATGTGCTAGAATGTTCTTGTGAGGTGGAACTCATAACCAAGGTCACTCACTCGAGTGAATTCGATAGAATGAAGCGTAAAGCCGAGTGAAAACTTTGGAAATGCCGAACACACTCGAATTATTCTATTTGTAGCACACACATTTTGAGCATCGTTCATTTTGTTGGAGACATACATTAATTTAATTATAATTAGAATATAATGTATACATATATAATAAAATAATAAATATAAAAACATGAATTTTGTTTTGCATTTTCCCTTGTTCTTCTTCTGCTTCAAGCATGACAAAGCCAAAAAAAAAAATGTTGTTGGCATTCGAATGAATTCATTTGGCGTTGAAAATTTTTCGGCATTCTCACTCATTCAATTCGTCTATTGTCGGTTAAATGTTGTGCGACCGAGTCTTTCGCGAGCGCTTTCACTCACTCAAATTCAAGACGTTTCGCATTCAATTCAATTCAACTCATTTTGAGCGTTGTTAATTCGAATGTGCCTTTTTTGACATTCATGCAGCTCTCTAATATGTATGTATATTTTGTATAATAATTCCCTGCAGTACCAAATGTCCCCGGTCGACAATGTCGCCGCATCGGTCGACAAGCAAAGACCAGCCGACGGTGCCCGAACTATCCAATATCGTCGCCGAAACACTTCGGCTACCGAAAAGAATTGAGCAAACACAAATAAGGAACGCTATATAACTCTGTTCTATCTCATTCTCTCGCAGGCTATAAGATCTATATGTATGTCTCTTTTTAGTGTCGCTTTTTTCGTTTCATCGAGTCTCAAATCACTCCCAACGATTCTAAAGAAGTTTTCACTTCAAAAAACGTGTCAAAATCGGATCTCGTGCCATACAAAGGGTTAAACTTTTTTCATTTTAACGGGGACATGTCGTTTTTTTTTTCAATTCCACTTTTGATGCTCTTGTTTAACCATTCCTGCCATGCTGGGTTGGAGTTTTAATTTTTAATGATGTACAGATGTTGAACAAATGAACACTATTTATTGAGGAAAATAATATTTAAAACATGCTTCTCGCTTTTCAAAGTCAGCTTATTCATAAGATTTTCAGCAATAAAATTGACGAGATATTTATATTTAGTTTGTCCGCTTGTGATAAATAAATATTTTACAAAATGAAAAATAAAAACCGTGGCGGGCAGTTTGCTTTATGTAAAAAACTAATGTCATGTATATTTTTTTTAATCGAATATACGTGAAAATAAAGTGGAAAAGTATGTATTTAAATTTTAAAATTAGGAACAATGTGCTAACAAAGCTCTATAAAGTTTTTGAAAACTTTAATATAAAATAAGGCCTGTGTTATATTTCACTTTATGCCAAATCTTTGGTGATTTCAGCCAGAGGGCGATTGTTGTTATTATTTCAAAAAACTTTCTTTCCCAAAATTTAAAAAAATATCAAATTTGTATGTTTGACACCGAACACCCCATTGGCCCTCAACAACCCTACCTCTGTTGTATTTCCGCTTCCCATCGATTTCAACGATTCGGCCTTTACCCCACAGTGTTTCCTTCATATCTTCTTCTACCATTTTGAGGTATACCTCGCAAATAAATTTTTTCCATTGGAACTGAACGCACAGAAGAAGGAGTCGTTTCTGACCCCATAAATTATATGTATTCTTGATCAGCATGAGAAGTTGATTCGATATAGCCATGTCCGTCTGTCCTTCGGTGCGTATAACAACAATCATGTGTCGATTTTCCGCGAAACATCTTTATCAATATTGGTCAACAAAGTTAGAGAATATATGAAAGGTAAAGCATTCATATCGCCGAAAGCGTCAAATACCTCGCACCGCTCCAAAAAATGAAAGTGCCTGGCTAATCTCTCAATCAATCGGCTTACAATCTGGAACTTCAAGGACTATATTCGATTTCCGATAAGCCGATTGACATTGTCAGTCATAACCAGAAGATACGTAGGCTATTTCTCATTTTGTCTCAACATTTCGAACAATCATAGCCAGAAGATAAGTAGGCCATTTTTCATTTGTCTCAACATTTCGAACAATAATAGCCAGAAGATAAGTAGGCCATTTCTCGTTTTGAACCCTTTGAATTTAGTTTGTTTTAAGATAAGTAGGCCATTTCTAAGGGAGTCCCAATATTTCGAGCACTTTGAATTCAGTTTGTTTTCGTACTCTCAAGGAATAACATCAAATAATTTTAAAATAAAAAAAAAATTTGGTGTGACGAGCAGGAAGTGAATCATGTTTAAAATACTAATTAAAATTAGATCTTAAAATATTAAGAACAAAAAAGAGTTAAATTCAAAATTAATTTAAAAATGAAAACAAAACCATAAATAGAAAAATTAAAAAAAAAAATCATCAAAATGACGAATGATGAGTTGTATGAATTTTTGTTTGCTTATAGAGCACTTTGAAGGACAGTTAATTGTACCTCCTGTGGTAAACCAGCGACAATGACCAAGGAATTTAATTTCCGATGTCAACGTCAATACCGATTCGTACAGAATCGTTGGCAAACATCTGAACAATTTTATACTACCCTCTTGCAAGGGTATAAAAATGTATATAACATTTAGTTTCAGTTCCCAATTTCTAAAATCTAGTTCACTTTGGAAATTAATGTCAAGTAAAAAGTTTTCCTTTTAACAAACATCCGACGAAATTTCATTCGACTTTGAAGCAAGATCCAGTAGAGAACAATTTTCCGATTTTAAGCGAAATTTTCAGTTTTTCATACACACATTCGATTTTTCTTTTTAGGTAAGAACCTAAGAAGGTCCTTTGACGAAATTTTAAGTCAAATTAAGCAAGGATGTCAAATTTAATCATAGTTTTAAAGGTCACGTCCGGGGATGGATGAGCGACAGGCAGGCAGTCAACCAAAATGAGATGTCGCCCGAAAACGTGTGTGAAATCATATATAAAATTCTATATGTAATTTGTCATTTGTTTAGTTGCAGGTGGAGCCAAAAATTAGGATGGGGGATTATAATGTTCGACTTTATGATAGCATAGTCCAATTGGAAAAATTCTCACCGACCGAGCAAGTTTATATCATCTTCAATATTAACAGAAGTTTTCCGCTTCCGTTGAAGGGGAGTATTGAGTGATTGCCATGCCCCCTACGAATGCGCTGTACACCAGATTTCAAGGTGATGATCATGCGTGCGATTGGATACTGTCCATATATAGTAGATATAGGGCAGCAATCTTTTTGCAGGATCTCTCCATTTTCAAAGCGGAGGAAAAAAAGAATCTTGACCAAGTTTTTGATATCAATGATGTAGAGATATACCACAAAGAGACTTGGTGATTGAGACTCTGTTTACAGGATTGAAAAAGACCATAGCGGATGTGGGCATAACCAATGATTTATTCCGAGGCTACCTATGAAGACTTCTTGCAGAATTTATAAAGATTTGGCCTTTACATACCTGATTCGATGTTGGGGAAAGATGACATGAATTACATTTTTTACAGAGTAAATTGCTCACAAAGTAATGCATACCCATAAGTAGTATATGCAATGTTTATTAAATAATCTATGAAAATCTATAATCGATTTGTGTCGAGTTGTCTTCTAAATGGTATTAGCAATTTAGCCATACTTGGCCGCGGAAATTCACATAGGGGAAGGTTGGGCACAGTATATGTATATGTTTAAATTTAAAACAAAAACATTGTGATATATCAATTTTGCTGCTTGTTTAAAGCCAAAGTCCCGCATTTTGCCGCAATTTTGACAACACCAATTTTGGGCCGTGTTTGGAAAGCCCTATGTAACTTTTGAACGGTAAACCACATACAAATGTATTACTAGTTGATAGTTACACAATGAATTTACCTTTCATTCAAGTCGACATTTGTTATAATAAGTAGTCAAGAACTTTTCAATAGAAATCCTCCCCTATCTATGGCGGGAGAAAATTTATATAGCATACTTTTCAGAGCGCACGTGTGCACTAATTGTAAGTAAACGTTTAGCCTTTTTTGTGCATTTTGATTTAATTTAAACTTTTTCTCATTTATTTTGTTCGAATTGGATCAAGATTTTTCACATATTACCTTAGAGTGCATTGCAAATAATCAATATTTTCACCCAAAAATTGGGTAAATTAAACTCGTCATTTGTTTTTACTATTTCTGTTTATTTTGCTCAATGTTTGTTGTTGTTATTTTTGGTTTCTTTTGTTTTTGTTATTCATTTTGAATATATATATATACATATATATGTATGTATACATATATTTTCTGTTACCCATGTGTGATTATAT